>ML353788.1:0-85570 GCA_005239505.1 Nicotiana paniculata | reverse complement strand
TCAATTCTATCTTATTTATAATACGACAATGCATACATCTAGAAAGATGGATGGTAAGAGATTTCAATGTGGATGTGGAAGAGTTGAGTCAGAAGAACTCAATTTTGCATCATGCTTATGATGAGTAAATGTGAGGGCTTCAACAGATCATGTGTGTACTAAGATGTGTTAGTTTCTCAATAAGGAGCTCTAAGGAAAAAATATCTATCTACCAATATGGTAAAAAGAAATAAGAGAATCAAAAAGTACATACGAGTTTTAGCAAGTAAAAGAAGCAAGATAAAGAATGGTACGAGGTACCTAGTTAATAAAGATTATCAGTATTTATAATTCTGGCAGAGAAATATAAGCATTTTTAGTTACTTTCAACGGTAACAGAGATATCTACAATTGTCCATACCAATCTCAATTATGCCCTATGAGAGCTAACTGAAATAATTTAAGAGAAGGATAGGATATCAGGATCCAACTGGGATTAGAGTAACCGAAAATTGATGATAGATTGTTATCATTATTTAATATTTTTGAAGGGTAGTGCAGAACATGGTAATAGTTCTCATTTGGAGATAGCCATATGGTCACTCTAGAATAGAACAATAAGATATGAATACTAGAATATTCAGAAATTTCAGAAGATAGGCACTAGGATCCTAGTAAGGGATAAATATTTGCCTTAGTATGACTCCTGCCACTAGTAAAGAAAAAAAAAGAAAAGAAGAAATAGGCGTCCCGTAGAGCCAGTGATATGAAGCAGGGAGAGCTAAATGTGAAAGAACGTCATGTTGAAGTCTTTATAATAGGGCAATAGACAGAGATGTTAACATGAGAATAAGAAGAGAGTAAATGAAACATTATGAGTAAGAGGTGATAAATGAGTGATAGCGGTAAATCAGAATATGGTATAATGATAAAGTCTATAGTCAAGTGAAGGAAAAAAAAGTGAGAGGAGACAGGCCTTGAGACAATACAAAAGTGTAAGCCATAAAGCCGTACCCTCATTTCGAGAAATGAGTTGGTGACTCACAAGTGATTACCATAAGGAAAAGTTAGACCCCCCAAGTAATGGAAATTAGTATGGGATTGTAAACAAGAAAAAAAATCGAACTTGAATTAGGGATCAAAGGAATTGGTAATAGTCGACATCGTTTCAAAAATAGTGTTTCGAAAATAATAGAATGAACAACAGAAGAATAACCTTTAAAGGTCATTCACGAAGACGCTTCCCTAAAGCAAGCACTATGAGAAGAGTTAAGCTTAAGGGACTAAATGTGCCAGTTATACCACGTGTCACCCTTGTGTGTACGAAATTCAATTATACCAGGTGTAGAAGGGTTACCGCAAGGCGAGTAATGTTTGTGAAGATGTAGAAACAAAATGCAAAAGATGAAGAGATAAATATCGAACGGTAAAGGAAGAATGTGGTAAGAAGGTGAAAGGAATAAGATTGCATTTATTCATATCCTACAGATATAATATAACTCCAGAACATTATGCAAGCATGATGTTGGGGAGAATCAATAAGGGTTTCGCACTCGATGATATTGATATATAAGTGGGAATGAAAACTCGATACATAAGGATCCCGTATAAGAGGTAAGTTAAGACAAAGGACATAACCCAAGAAGCGTTACATAAAATAAAGATATGAGAGTGGACCAATGGGTAGTCAGTAGTTGATTCAGGAAGAGCCTAGTTATGGATAGATAGGAGGATATAGACAAATTAGTAGATCATGCAAAATAAACGTAGTGAAACCCATCATAGGAAATTCAATCTCTTAGATACAAAATCGTAATCCTCGAGAAATATTCATACAGGAGTTGGGGTAGTAGAAGGTACAATATAAGTGTTACAGAAATAAAAGAGAGTGCCACAATCGAGACAACTGAAATTTCAATTCAGAAANCTGAGGAAATAAGGAAGCAAGCTTCAACATAAGCATAGTGACCTAAAGTAGAAATGGTCTTGTAACAGCAGTCTCACTATAATATTGTATGCACTCCATAAGAAAGTGGAACCTATCGTAGCTAATGAGTGGAAGAAGAAAAAAAAATCAATCAAAAGTTGATAATTGAGATCATATGAGTTACAAGGAACTCCCGTATTCATGGGCACTAAGATAGGCCAAGTATCCATGCAGCAAGTGGCAGAACGACCAGGATAAGTAATTGTTTACATTTAAAGAAAACTGAGAAGGCGTGAAAGGAAATCTATGGTGCTAACATGATCAAAGGAATGTTACGAGTAGTATAAGTAGATGTGCGTAGGTCGCAAGCTAAAGTATGGTAGAGCAACAAGTTTTAGCTAGGCAGGAGTAAGGATAAGAAAATGTGTGTGAGAAGGTGACAAGAATAGGTAATTCCTTTGGATTAAACCCATCACAATAAGAGAACTGATGGTTTCCATACAATTATAAAAAGCTCAGTATATCATGAGGGAACTCAAAGGAGTTGAAAACTAGGAGCATTTAGAAGAGATAGAATGCTACCATGGTAGTAAAGTAAGGGTATAATTGTGATACATGATAAGAGGATGACATTTAGACCTTTGATTGAGTAATAATTTAGAGAACAGGTATTTCATGAACTACACGTGATTAGAATGCCCCCATAATATGAACCACATTGGGATACTATGAAATACAGATATTGCATTATAGTATCATCCCTAAGTGGATCAGGAAAATCACTTCAAATGTTCCCCGATGAGACGTGAGCCCTAGTGAAAATATATTACATAAGAGATTTTAAATTATCAATGGTAGATTATAGATCAATATGAAGGTGAATCAACAATGAATGGATGAAAGTTACAAAGTATGAGATGAGATTATGCTGTTATTATTAAGATGGATGGTAATAAGGAAGCATTAAATGGCTTAGATTTATACATATAGGTAATAAACCGAAGTAAGAGCTATGGTATAGTATGACCTACCTAGTAGTGGTAAAGCCATAAGCATAGATAACTGAGGCTATGAAACAAGATATAACAATAGTAGTAAGTTCAACAAAACACCAAACAAAGAACTTTACGACACCTATAGATGCCCAGAGGGACAGCTTGTCACAGTACAATATATCTTCACCAAGTGTCATAAAGATAGGTTAAAAGCTAACAAGAGATTAAAAGGAGATAAGAGTTGCATTGGCGCACATTCAAGGTTAGAATTGTCTAGTCTGCATGAAAGAAGGTAGAAATAGTTACGACATTGAAAGGATTTCGACCACAAGTCATGGTGTGAGAAAGAGGCCTAAAGGGGGGGGGGGTGATCTAGCCTTTGAATTTATTCACCGAAAAATACCCTATATGGAAAAGACAATATTAAATTATTCGTAAGAGTTATTGCTTAAGATATGGAAAAGTGCATTGGTCAACATTCGAGGACGAATGTTCCAGAGTGGGGAATGATGTTTCACCCCATGTTTTCTTACGTGAGAGTACATCGTAAGTCGATTGATGTATGCTCAGTAATAAGATTATATTTGATGGAATATAAAGTAATTTAATCATGTTAAATTGGAGGTTACAAGTATTTAAGATCATGAATAACGAGTACCAAGAGGGTTGGAAAGCTTTGAAGCTAAACCAATTGAAGAAAATAAGTTTCGTCGAAAGTCGACGAGTTTGGAATGTTATAACATGTACTTTAGGGTGAGACTATGGTTCATTACATGATACGGAGGTTATAATATGAATTAATTTTTATCATATGATAGTTGTGTTCTACATTTTTAAGTCAAGCAAGTTGTGCAACAAAAGTCGGCAAAGGTATTCACAAGCTACACTCATAATATGCTTAAAATTAGGTCAAATGTAACTGAGATTTTCTCCCAATATACTTGGAATTATTAGATGATCTACCAACATCTAGTTTCCAATTTTGTATCTCACAATATAAAAAATTTACTATATATGAGTCTAGTTTCAAATGAATTAAACCGTTCATCGATACGACGTAGGAGTAGAGAGATATTTGCAGTTTCGCGAGACTGCGCAGACATAATAAGTGACAAGTAGGTGGATCACTAGAGATTTTTGAGCAATATATTTCATGTTCTAAATGAGGTCTTATTGGGACATATAATATACCAAATTGAAGGTCTTGTAATTTAGTTTCCAAATCTCTTAACCGTTCATTCATACGACATCGGGATAAAAAGATATAAGCGTCGGAAGATGGACCAATCCTAGGGTGCCAAGCTAGCACCTCTTTGACTTTTCCAAACTTGATATATAAACCTTAGGTCGGCTTTCTCTTCATTATTCATCATAAAACTACCAGAGAATACCCATAAACATAACCTCAAGCTATCTTCTAGGGTTTCAAAGAATATTATCATTCCGGGAAAGAAATTGAGAAGCAATAACATCAAAACGATCCCTACGACGTACGTGTCAATATACCGCCTCTCCTTTTTCTTTGTAGTTAGAGTTTTGGAAGTTAATTAATAGTTAATAAAAGTCTAATATCTTTATTTAAGTGTTTAAATATCAATGAAGGTTGATAAATATGTTTCCTAATAGTTAGAACTCACGGGACAGTGATCGGAAGCCGCGAGTTTGAGTTATTTGACTTGTAGCGGACTGTTTTGTGTTGTTGTTGGGATGCGTGTTTTACTACTGTTTTGTGGAGTTTTGTATGAGTAAAAGTGTGGAGAAACACCATAAATATTTAGGATTGTGAGCTGGCCATTCGTTGTAACATTCCCGGGTCGTTTGACACAACTACGGTGGTCGTCTTATGTGTAAAGTGATTAGGTTGTATGTGGACTATTTTGGGAGGCTCAATATAATATATTGATGTTTTTGGGCTGTTTGGTGATTATTTTGACTTGTGTGATGTCATGTAAATAGGGGAGGTGCTGTCTGTTTCATCGTAAAATAGGTTGTGGTCGATACATAGTTATGACGCTTAAACGATAACGATAGTGTCGTTTATCTTATTGTAGATTAAGGAGTTGTGAAATTTGCGTAGCTTGAGGTTGGGGAAGTATATACAAGGTATGTGAGGCTATCACTTTCCTTCTTTTGCACGACTCCGATTTTACATAATGCAATGAACGAGCTTCCAAAGATACTCTACTCTTAGAAGCTAGTAGTACTTACATTATTTCCCTTCTTATGGAACAATTGATGTTAAAGTTGTTTCTCTTATTCTTATGTCATCAATGTTGTTGGTACTTCCTGATTCTTATAATATTCTCGATGAAAAGTTAGCCCTAATGATGTGTACGGAGAATATCGACCTTACGTCGCTCCGAAATGTTCAGAACATGATTCCAATGAGTCCTACATGCATTATATATGTATCTATTTTACTCTACCGATCCACGCTATAGTCGGCTGAGTATGGCACCTATTGTGCAACCACTGATCAGTTGGGTTTACCGAGTCCTCTTTGAGGCCGGGTATGATATGATGATGATGATTCCCACAGAGGCGAATGTTCTATGATGATGATGATGCCTACAGAGGAAGATGTTTAAAAATATTATGTGTATATATGTATCATGCATTTCATGTTAATTTCTCTTAGAAGCACTCAGATGCTACAGGTTGTATCTCCTACATCTCTCTTTACATTACTGTTCTTATTTATTCTTTCTTGACTTACGTACTCAGTACTTTATTCGTACAGACGTCCTTTTATTTGTGGATGCTGCATGTCGTGCTGTAGGTCCTGATAGACAGGTAGACAAAGCTCCCCCACCACAATAGGCTTTTCAGTTCATCGGTTATATGCGGGATCCCTTCTCCGGACTTGCCGTGGTCTTGGTATGCATTTTTGTTATATATATTATGGTTATGTCGGGGCCCTGTTCCGGATATGTTTCATTACTTACGCTCCTTTAGAAGCTCATAGACAGGTGTCGACTCATGTATAGTTTGGTATGCCTTGTTGGCTAATTTTTGTTGTATAGTCTTTCATGGCAGCGTTGTAGCTCGTACCTTTGATGTAGTTTCTTAGCAATCTTTTCATCCCATGTGATGTATGTTCATGATCCATATCTACCATTTATATTGATCTCGTTATCCCTTAAAGATAATAAGAAGGTTAGATAAAATGTACATTGGTGCTCAGCAAGTATGGCCCGGGTGCTAGTCATGATTCTCCAGTTTGGGTCGTGACAATATTTTACTCCCTTATATAGGGAATTTCCTAATATAACGCCTACCTTTTTCAATGATTGAGAATTAGTGACTAATTATGACGTTAAAGTAACGTTACAATGAGTAACCGTAAATGTTGCGTGGATGTTGTGTAACGTGTGGATCACTAATTGAAGATCTCTGAATCTGCCCTTTGTTCCGCCAAGATACAATTTTGACCGTGTCTCTTCATCTTCTCTGTTAGGTTGAGACTTCCGTAGCTAATTAACCCGTGGGTGTGATTTTCCGTGCCTCTTTGCCTCATACCTCTTCATAAAGTCACGTCTAGCTGTCGTGTCTTTATTTCTCCACGTAGATTGCTGAGTCATCAAGATTTATTACACGTGTGAAGCTCTCTTTTACCAATACAGATAGTCCCCCACTTACCTTATATTTATCGATCAATATTTGGTAAGTGGATACTCATTTATGGCGGGAATATTTTTCCGCCGCTTCACTCGAATCATTGCATCTTTTTCTGTACGTAAGCGTCGGGTTGGTTCTGCAATTTGTTCAGTGGCTTTTTTTCGGCTGCATCAATCACGAAGTGTCATCTTCAATTATGGCTTTCACATCATTGTTTTTTCCCATTTTTGACGGTTATCTTCGAGTATAGATACCCCATTTTCTTTTCTTTCACGAAAAACTTCTAACTTTCAAACTTTATTTGTAAAGAACTTTTTCCTTGTCTTTGTAGATATGTCTTCTTCAAACCAATCTAAGAGAGTCATAAACGTAGATGATTTGACTCCCTCTTCTGCTCCAACACGGAGTAGGAGAGGCGGCAGGTTTAGGGGTTTTGGTTCTACTTCATCAAGGGGTTTTTCCTCTTCTAGAATTACTTCTCCTCCTTCTTCTAGGTTTTTAACTTCTCCGAGGGCTAAGGATTCTAGATCTTTATCCAAAGGTAGAGAATGACACGAACCTTTGCGCGAACCGAGGGTCGATGAAATAGTACCTGCAGAGTTCACCTTTGCTAGGGATAGTCAGGCCCTTAGAGATCAGGTTTCTTCATTATCATCTCTTGATAGAGTTGACAAGTACCCTACCAACTCACTGAAGGTTTAATTCCTGTTATACGCAGGGACTGTCATTGGAGTTTCGATTTTCCTGTAATCGTTCCAAACAATAATCAAAGAATACCGTCTTACAATACGGGGCATTCTTTTGTTTATACCTATCCCTTAACATAAGGGTTCAAACCTCCCATCGACCCAGTAATCATCGAGTTCTGTCGATTTTTCAAAATTTACTTGGGACAATTCGGTTCTCTTGTATGGCGATTCATTTCATGTCTTAGATTCTTGGCTAGCTTAGCTTCGATCCCCTTTAACTTTCATCATCTTATTCACCTCTATTCCCTAATGTTTTTCCGTCAGGGAATTTTTACCGTAGCTGCTAGGAGTAAAAGGGTGTTAGTGACTTCTGAAGATGATAAGGATCGAGGTTGGTTTCTTCGGTATGTTGCTGTTCCTACTGCTGGTTTAGTAGGTGAAGAGAATCTTCCCTTCCTTGAGAAGTGGAACTTTGCACGTGAGTACATTTTTGCTCACAATCCTTGCTTTTTGCTTTAGATATTGTATCAATATCGTAGCTATTTCTTCTTTTTGCAGCAATCAAGGGAACCGTCGAGAATGTCTCCGGTTTCAGAGATCGGGTAAAAAAGATTTTGTTAATTTCTCCATTGGAAGAACGTTCGTGGAAGTACCTATCTGAGAGGTTTGGTTGGAGAGTTAAGACTCATGGTAAGTGAAGTTTTTATTTGTACTTGTTTATTCCTTTGAGCATTATTTAACCCTTTTCTTTTGACAGGGTTTCCTGCTCGTGGAGTTTCTGCATCTACGTCTGTTCCTAAGTTATCCCTGGCTCAGGCCCAAGAGATCATTTCAGGATCTTCTTCTTCAAAGAGAAAATCAGGTGGGTCAAGGACCTCTCGAGAAGAGGAGGAAGAGGAGGGAACTTTGGTCCATAGGTCACGCAGAAGGAAGGTGGTCTCAGACGACGAGTCTACGCCTGTCATCGTGCCTTCCGTGCCTGAAGTTGGACTTTCTGCCTCTGAGGATGCTACTCCCTCTCCCGTGCGTGATATGTTGGCCAATTGTTCCGTGAAGGCTTTGGTTATGTTGCTGATGAAGCTCCCTTGGTTGTTTTCTCTCTAACTCTTAGAAAACTCCCTTTAACTGTTCCAGTTATTTCTCCTGCTCCTGTGGCTATTCCTGCTCCTGTCGTTACTCCCTCTCCCGTGGATTTTTTGGCCCCTCAGACTTCCTCGCCCGTAGCTCCTGCATATCTACCTGCTTCCATGCCTTCTGTTATAGAAGTAGGGTTTTCCAGCAGAGAGATGAGGTAGGTGATGATAGAAGCTCCATCGGAGGGTAGTCTCTTTAAAAAGTCTGGCCAACCTGATGTGTGGTTGAAACCGTTGATAGGCCCGACAGAGAGAGCTAAGTTGGACAACCTACAGTTCCCTTACATGGGCTAATGAAATCGTGCATACTTATTTAAAGGTAAAATGCATTTTCTTGTGTTCATGCTTGTGCATGTATTTACCATATCTAATTGGCTTTCTTTTGCAGATCAATCTTATTGGCACGGAGCTTATGACAAGGATCTTTCATACGGAGCAGGAAGTGAAAGAATGGCGTGCGGAAGCAGATAATTGGAAAGAGCAGTATGAAAGCTTAAGGCTCGACATGGAGGCTGTAGAAGAAGAAAAATGTACCTTGGAGCAGCAAGTGAGGGTCATGACGGTAGAGTTGGCTGTGGAGAAGTCATCCTCTGATCAGGCAAACAAGGATAAAAGCATCCTAGAGTCCTCATTCGCGGAGCAGCCATCTCGTGCCTCTGAAGAGGTCAGGAGTTTGAAGGCCTTACTAGACCAAAAAGAGGAGTATTCGGGCGAATTAGTACAATCCCTTACTCAGAACCAGGAGGATCTCCGTAACTCTTTGGAGAAAGTTCAATTCCTGGAAAGGTCTTTCTCTCATTTAAGGGCCTCTAATGATGCTGTCGTGACTGAGAGGGATGAATAAGAGCTAAAGTTATGCTATGGGATAAAGATTATGAAGCTCTTGAAGATAGGGCAGCTGTCGATGTTAGTTGGGCGTATATGAACTCGCGCCTCGACACATTGATTGAAATGAGCCGAGAAGGTTTCGACCTTGATACTGAAATTGCAAAAATCAAGGAGTCCATTGAGAAGGATCAACAAGGTCAGAATATCTCTTCACCTGAAGGTGAGGCTCTTGCTGCTCAAGTCTCTTTGTCCCAAGCCACTCCTACTCCTTCTGCTAGTAAAGTCAACCCCCCTCTTGAAGAAATTTAAGAAGTTGGTTCCTCCCTTTTTTTTCTTTTGTCTCGATTGGTGGTTACAACTAGTCCCATCGGGGGTAAATTTGGATCTCTTTAAAGTCCCCAAATGACAACTTAGGGGAACCTCAATGTATAAAAATTATATACGGCTAAGTATAAGTTAATACTTAGTTTTTACTTGGCCGTTTTAATATACTAATGCAAGTATGACTTTTGTCTTTTGCATGCTTTATTTTTCGAGGTTTTAGTTTTACCTCTCAGTTTTGCATATAGAATGATTTAGATTACTCGTACCTTTTTGTAATAGGCACGGTGTCATATAAAATGTTTGCCTTTTTGAAGTAGGCAATAATTTGTGAAAGAGGGACCTTTCTGATCGACACTTAATGAAGAAGACGTCTCAACTTCATAAAGGTATAATAATGCAATAGAGTGATAGGAATTTTTCATATGTTTAAGAAGTTTCTGAGGAAAGTTTTTTTGTTTGAACTTTCACAACATTTTACGTGTGTTTGATTATTGTCTAAAAGACATGTTGCAACTGTTTTCTTATAACAGATTTGATATACACTTGTATTTCGTAATTGTTTTCTGTATGTAACAGTTTTTTCGAGTTAATACAAGAGGGAAACTATTTTTCATTTGTAACAGTTTTTATTAAAATTGGGGTTTTCTCCCGTAACTGTTTTTGTTGACAACAGTTTTCAATAAGCACGAGGGAAATGCTCTTACATCCGTAACTGTTTTATAGTTTTTGAACAAGTACAAGAATTTTGATCTTTTATCCATAACTTTTTTGGATAAGTACAAAGATGTGCATTTCTTCCTCGTAGCTAACATTGCTAACGTTTTGCCTTCTAACCTGAACATGTTCTAAGGTTTTTTGGATTAGAGGCTTTGTGTTTGAGTCTTTGGCTCTTTTGATTTTTCTCGTATCACTTGGCTTGCTGGATAGATGGATCTTCAGGCTCAAGCTTTGACTCTTTGATAGTCTTTTTTGCTTCATTTTTTCCTTCCATACGGTATAGTCCCCCAAGTGTTTGAGCTTTGAAGAATGAAATCTCGAGCACTTGACTATACCTTCCTTGTGGTCCTTTTCCTGAAAAGGAAAAACATACGGGACTCGAAGGTATATAATTTTTAGATGATGACTTGCTTAACCCTTTTTAAAACGTCCATCAGAAAGTGTAACCCTAGACCGGGAATTTAGTTATTTCCTCGCATCTTTACATGCCTATTATCATCATCTGGTGATGGGTTAGATTTATGCGTATCATCTAAAAAGGTTAGTAAAATTTCAAATGTTCAAAATAAAATCGAACGTGTGATACCTGACCAGGGGGTAGTTCTTTTCCTTAAAAGTAGTACTTCTTCAAGTGAATGTCACTCCAACATGTTGGTAGGATTCTGTCGTCCATAGCTTCCAACTCGTAGGTGCCCTTCCCAGCTATGCCTAGAATTTTGTAGGGTCCTTCGCAGTTTGGATTTAGCTTTCCTGCGCCTACTTCTTTCGTTGACTGAAAGACTTTTTTGAGGATGAAGTCCCCAATCTTGAAGTACCTGAGATGAGCTTTACAGTTGTAATAACGCTCTATGATTTGTTTTTGAGCTGCCATCCGTATCATTGTTGCTTCTCTCCGTGGTCCTCAGCAGGTTCAGATTGGTCCTCAACTCGTCATCGTTTGCTTCCTCCATGGCTGTTGTAAACCTTATGCTTGGTTCGCCAATATCCACAAGTATTAAGGCTTCTGAGCCATAGACAAGTGCGAATGGAGTTTCTCCCGTGGTTGTCTTTGAAGTTTTTCTGTATGCCCATAGTACCGCTGGTAACTCATCTGGCCAGTTTCCTCTGGCCTTATACCGCTTCTTTAGATTGTTGATGATGACCTTATTCGTTGACTCAGCTTGACCATTAGCCACGGGGTGGTATGGCGTTGTCGTTTGATTTTCCAGCTTTCGAAGAATTCTGTGATTTGCGAGCCTATGAATTGTGGGCCATAATCACACACGATCTCCTTTGGTATCCCAAAGAGGAATATTAAGTTTCGCCATAAGAAGCTTTTAACTTCCTTTTCTCGCACCTGTTTGAACGCTTCTGCCTCTACCCATTTTGTAAAATAGTTGGTTAGCATGAGCAAAAACCGTACATGTCCTTTAGCTGTGGGAAGAGGTCCCACTATGTCCATACCCCATTTCATGAAGGGCCATGGGGAAATTATTGGATGCAATAATTTCGCTGGTCGATGCATGTTATTGGAAAACTTTTGGCACCTGTCGCATTTGGATATGAAGTTCTCGGCCTCTTCTTCCATCTTAGGCGAATAGTATCCAACTCTGATTAGGGTTTTCACTAAGGATCTCTCCCCTGAGTGATTTCTACAGTGTCCTTCATGAACTTCTTTCATCACAAACTCCGTTTGGTTAGGTCCGAGGCATTTCGCTAGGGGCCCTCCGAACATCTTGCTATATAATGAGTTGCGAATGAGGAAGTACCGTGCAACTTTGCGGCGAAGAGCTTGAGTTGTTCTCTTGTCTTCAGGTACGGTGCCATTCTGCAAAAAAAATTTAGGATTTCGTTTCTACAATCCCAGGTTACCTCATTTCTATCCTGGTCGATCGCTGAATGGAATAGATGAACGAAAATTGCATTGTCTTTGTTTGTTACTTCGGTGACTGCTTCCACGTTAGCTAATGCATCTGCTTCAGCATTATCCTCTCTAGGTATTTGTACTAGATTTCATTTTTTGAATTATCTCACGAGCTCTCGTGCCTTTCCCAAATATTGTAGCATCTGAGTCTCTCGAGCGATGTAAGTCCCCTACATCTGATTTACTACCAGTTGGGAATCGCTTTTGATTACGATTTTCTCGATTGAAAGCTCTCGTGCAAGTTCTATTCCTGTAATAACAACTTCGTACTCTGCTTCATTGTTAGTTATAGGATAACATTTGATAGCCTGTCGTGTCTTTTCACCTGTGGGTGATATTAAGACTATACCTAAACCGGAACCTTTTATATTGGAAGAACCATCGGTAAATAGGGTCCACAGACCCCGATTAGCACCGTTGAAGATTTGTAACTCTTTTTCCACTTCAGGGACAATGTTATTACTAAAGTCAGCGACAAAATCAGCTAAGATTTGAGACTTGATTGCAGTCCTAGGCTGATATATTATTTCATGCTCACTTAATTCTATGGCATACTTGGCTAATCTTCCTGATAGATCTTGTTTATGCAGTATGCTTCTTAACGGATACGAGGTCACAACTGTGATTGGATGACATTGAAAGTATGAATTTAATTTTCTTGATGCCATGATTAGAGCTAAGGATAACTTTTGTAGATGTGGATATCTAGTTTTAGCATCTAGTAATGTCTTGCTTACATAATAAATAGGAGATTGTTTACCTTTATTCTCCCTTACTAATACTGCACTTACAGCAATTTTTGAGACGGCAAGGTAGATGTATAGCCTCTCCCCCTCCTTTGGCTTTGAAAACAACGGAGGTTTTGATAGATAAGACTTTAGGTCTTTGAGATCCTGTTGACATTATTCAGTCCCTTCGAACCAATTTTGTTTTTTTAGAACCACAAAGAATTTAAAACTTTTCTAGAAAGATTTGGAAATAAATCTTCCTAAGGCTGCAATTCTTCCCGTTAGTCTTTGAACTTCTTTTTTGTTTATAAGTACATCAGGTATTTCTTCGATAGCTTTAATTTGATCAGGATTTACCTCTATTCCCCTGTTTGATACAAGGAAACCTAAGAATTTACCTGATTCTACGCCAAAAGCGCATTTTTCTAGATTCAGCTTCATATTGTACCTGCGTAAAATGTCAAAGGTAATAGAGAGGTGCCGCAAATGATATTCCACCCGTGTTGATTTCACCAGCATGTCATCGATGTAAATTTCCATCATTTTTCCCATATGTTCCTGGAACATCTTGGTCACTAGCCTTTGATAGGTGGCTCTAGCGTTTTTCAAGCCAAAAGGCATGACTTTATAACAATAAGTACCCCTATTTGTAATAAAGGAGGTCTTTTGCTCGTCTGAGGGATCCATTTTAATCTGATTATAACTAGAATACGTGTCTAGGAAGCTTAACAATTCATGACTTGTGGTGGCATCAATCATTTGATCTATATGTGGTAATGGGAATGAATCTTTTGGGCATGCTTTATTTAAGTCAGTATAATCTACGCATACTCTCCATTTGCCATTCTTTTTAGGTACTACCACAGTGTTAGCTAGCCAGTTAGGGTACGTTACTTCTCGTATCGAACCAATCTTCAAGAGTTTATGTACCTCTTCGTCAATCACTTGGTTCTTGAATGTTCCTTGCTTTCTTTTCTTCTGCTTAACAGGTACGAAAGATGGATCTTCATTTAGTTTATGAGTCATCACTTCTAGTGGGATACCTGTCATATCTGAGTGGGATCACGTAAAACAGTCTGCATTAGCCTTTAAATAATCAATTAACTTACCTCTTCGACGGGGGCTCAGCCTCGTTCCTATATACACTTTCTGTTCAGGATTTTGTTCAGACAATGGAACAGCTTCGAGCTCTTCCGTAGTTGTTTTGATGTGCTCGTCTTCCTCCGGTTCATGAATGACGTCCGGTCTGGAATCTACATCCGTGTGTTCTAATGCACCTTCCGTGGTAACTTGATTAACCTTCTCGTAAGTATTTTCTTTCGTACCTGTTTCGGCAATAATACTTTCTGTACCTATTTGGGTAGTAATTTCGTCCATGCATGTTTGGGCAGTGTTACCTGCTTGGGAGATTCCCTTATCTTTTGATTCTTCCACGTCTACTTTTTTGTTGTAGTGTACCACGAAATTTACATTTCTCGCAGTTTGCTGATCGCCTCTAATTTGCTTAAACCCCCATTCAGAGGGGAATTTAATTCCCAGATGCAAGGTGAAGGGTATTCATTTCATGTCGTGGATCCATGGTCTTCCCACGATTACGTTATAAGCCATATCAGTATCGATGACTTGGAACCTGGTACTTTTGATCACCCCCTCAGCATAAGTGCTAAGCTCAATTTCTCCTTTTGTTATAACCGTAGAGTTATCAAACCCTGATATGGCTCGTGCCCTTGGGATTACTTGATTCCCCAATAGCATTTCTTCCATGACTCTTAGCAAAATGATATTGACTGAACTACCTGGATCAATCAACACCCTTTTTACGTTAGTGTCATGAATAAGTAAAGATATTACCAGAGCATCGTTGTGAGGAAAAATTAATCCGCCGATATCTGCATCATCGAAGGTTATATTGTCCGCTTCCAGATTTTCACGAACCCATTTTTCGTATGTAATTGTGAACTTTGTGGTCGTTTTGCAAACCACTCTGTTTACTTCTTCACCTCCGTGTATCACGTTGACGGTTCATTTTGGAGATGGAGGTTTTTGGGGCTCCTGCATATTCTTCATGTGTGTATGTTTACCTTTTTCACTGAACAATTATGTCAAATAGCCATGTTTCAATAATTGTTCTACCTCACCTTGCAATAATCTGCAATCTGCAGTTCTGTGTCCATGATCATTATGGAATTCACACTAGAGATCTGGGTTCCTCCTATTCGGATTGCACCTCATCTCTTTGGGCCATCAAACCTTATCACCCAAATTTCTTAACACTGAAATTAGTTCATAGGTACTTACATTAAAGGTATGATCCCCAATTTGCACATTACCTCTAGGTCGCTGACCTTGATCCCTTCTGGATCTAGATGAAGACGAGCCCGCATCTCTACTTGGTGGTCCATAATCTGACCTGGTGTTTTCGAACCTGGGACAAGTTTCACGTCCCGATGGTCCCATGTAAGGATCGTACCTATTTTTACCTGATCTCCTGTCTGATTCTGAACGCCTGGATCTGGTATAATCTTCCTCTTTCGGACGAGCAATGGTATCTTCTTCTATTCAAAGTTTAGTACTATACCTGTTATTCCACGTTGTAGCTGGGAATTCTCTCAAGCTTTCCTTGAGTCTTCTCGTGGCTTTTGAGATTTTGTCATTTAGATTACTTGCGAATGCCATGGCTGCCCAATTATCAGGCACCTTTGGTAGTTGCATTCTTTCTCGTTGAAA
This sequence comes from Nicotiana paniculata, assembly GCA_005239505.1. Lineage (NCBI taxonomy): Eukaryota > Viridiplantae > Streptophyta > Magnoliopsida > Solanales > Solanaceae > Nicotiana > Nicotiana paniculata. Next base: position 70,002 of record ML353788.1, on the reverse strand, counting down.
CTTGTCTACAAATTCACGAAGTAGTTCCGTATCTCCTTGTTTTATTTTAAAGATGTCCTCCATCCTTTTCTCGACTTTTTGCGCACCAGAGTGTGCCTTTATGAAAGAATCTGCAAGCTCAGCAAAAGAATCAATAGAGTTTTCAGGGAGAAGAGAATACCAGGTTAGCGCCCCTTTTGTAAGTGTTTCTCCAATTTTTTTAACCAGGACCAACTCAATTTCTTGTTTTGTTAAGTCGTTGCCCTTCACTCCGGTGGTAAAAGCTGTTACATGGTCGCGTGGGTCGGTTGTCCCGTCATGTTTAGGTACGTCAGGCTTTTTAAACTTCTTTGGAATGGGTACGGGTGCTACGCTTGATTTCCAAGGTTGTTGAGAATATTTATCAACGTCAATGCCTTTGATAACTGGTGATACTCCAGGAATTTGTTCGATTCGATCGTTTTGTTCCTTCACCTTTTTCTGCAAAGTTAGTTATAAAGTATGTACTTCAGAGTTATAAGATATACCTGGTCTCACTTCGAGAGATTCATTAGGAGTATCTCCCCTTCCTGATTTTGCCACCCCAGATTGAGGATTTTCCATGGTGATGGTATTATTGTGGGGTGGTGTCGGTGGTGCAGGTAACACTGCCGGTAATCCCCTCACAAATTCTTGCAAAGCTTGGCTCATATACTCTGCAATCATCTGCTTTACTCGATCTTGTTCCACCGTTTGATTATTATTATCATTGTTGTTATTGGATCTTTCTGGGGATTGTTCCCTTGAACCGCGTGGGGTTCTTGAAGGCGATGGAACTGGGGTTCCATTCCTTTGCTGGTTGTCGTCGTTGGAGTTCGACATAGTTCAGAGGATATCACTTGAAAAACAAATAAAGATTATCAGATTCCCGATAACGGAACCAATTTGTTTAACCAAAGAATTGGATTCTTTGCCAAAAGCTATTTTAAGAAGAACACGGGTTTCTGATAACCAAAGAATAAGATTATAGTAGGCAAACTTGTAAACGGAAAGCAATAATATGCACATAAAGAAAGTATATTGCAATAGTTGTTCGGGATCCTCTACAAGTTATATTTTACTCCCTTATATAGGGAATTTCCTAATATAACGCCTGTCTTTTTCAGTGATTGAGCATTAATGACTAATTATGATATTAACGTAACGTTACAATGAGTAACTGTAACTGTTGCGTGAATGTTGTGTAACGTGTGGATCACTAATTGAAGATCTCTGAATCCGCCCTTTGTTCCGCCCAGATACACTTTGACCGTGTCTCTTCATCTTCTTAATTAGGTTGAGACTTTCGTAGCTAATTAACCCGTGGGTGTGATTTGCCGTGCCTCTTTGCCTCATACCTCTTCATAGAGTCCCGTCTAGCCGTCGTGTCTTCATTTCTCCACGTAGACTGCTGAGTCATCAAGATTTCGTACACGTGTGAAGATCTTTTTTACCAATACACTACTATCGACCGACCTCGAGACTCTCGAGACTACCGAACTCGGGACCCCAGCTCTTTGAGAACATTGGTTTTCGCTATCATTTCTCTTTACTTACGCTTATCATTTCTTGATTATTTATTAGTATTAAAATAAATCACATATTTTTATAACCACAAATCAAGTATAATTGTTAACACCATTTTTGAGGTAAACAGAGAGTTTTAAGTCTCTCAGATACTTTTGGGCCTTCATGCCCCTAATATTCCATGAAATTGTGTTAATCATGGGAAACATCAGGGGTTGGATTTTTTATTTTCTTTCTATTTGTCTTCGGGGCTTTAGGAGAAGGCCAAGGTCCATTAGCTCCACCAACACTTTGAGTCCCCCCTCGGAGATAAGTTATTGAACTTTGTTATCATGTCTTGAACACTCTGTGTAGCGTCCACATTATCAAAATTGAGTGATCTATGAGGTCTTCATGCAAATTCATCGTCTGACCTGACCTCCATTTCGACATCCTGTAAATGAAGCATCTGTTCATCTAGATTGTCAACGTTTTTCCTTACTTCTGTTTGCATCATATTGTGTTCTGCTCCTTGTTCCTTTACGACATCACTGTTCCTAGTTTCGAATACATTCCAGGTGTCCCAGAGTGCACTACTAGTTCTAGCTCAGTATTCATACTCCGTTATTGATTTTCCCCAAGTGAATCCTCATTATTTAGATTCAACCCTGGAAAATCAATCTTCCCAGCATTTGATTCCGGCAATTCGGTCCCTGGTACATTTTTTGCAGGTTGATTCTGTTGCGTTTTTATTAAGGGGTGTGAAAGGGAAATGGAAAAGGTACCTATTGGATTATACCTCTTCATCTCACCCTTTTATTGTCTATAAATTTAGAGGTTTGGCCTCATTTTTCATAGGATGGAAAATCTGAAATTATTTCCCCTCTTTTCGACTTTGTTGTATTATTTTCTAAATAAAAATAAGTGTCAAGTGTGATTTGCTTCGTTTGTTGAGTTCGCTGAAGTTCTGTGATTTGAAGTGTCACTATCACAGAATAGTTATTATGTTCTATCCTGGGAGGATTTAATCCGTATACCTTGGGCAACAATGAGTGGATTAAATTCCTTAAGAACACACTGTAAATTCAGTGGGCTCGAAATTATTTTACAATTTGTTTATGAACTACATTTAATTGCTTCTCTGATTTTTTCTGATTTGAAACACAAATACCAATAATTTTAAGGAATTTGTTATTTAGTTCCTATGTTTGTCTTAACATCTATTTGTTGGAGACTAAACAAGAAATAGAAAAATTCAGAGAGGGATTGTATGAATATTGGACACGGCGTATTCCAGGATGCAAACAAAAGTGCCTTTTACGCACTTGATATGAATACTAATTATCGTCTATTTGTCACTGATGTTTTAAGCTAGTGCTTTATGAAAATCAAGGCAACTATTTGACTTGAAATTTCATATGATTTTAGTGGTTCTAACAATTCTGTCCATATTTTTACAGAGCCGCATGGGTGATGTTCACAGTAATACAAAAAGTTGTGACTGTTGATTAATTATGTTAAATTTAATGTATTGTCTTGTCCTCATTTGTCCACATTAGTTCACTTATGTTCACATTAGGCTACACTAGTTCATATTAGTTCATGAAGTAGATTAGTAGCTACATACATGTACTAGGGTATGAACTTATTTATGTAATGTGTAAACTTATGTGAACATAATTAGTATGTCCACATGAGAAGTAGACTAGATGCATGTAGGAGTCTTACTACAAATACTCCATGTATTCTAGCCATTTGAATCATCAAACCAAATCAAGTGAAATTAAGAAAAGTGAATGAAAATTATCCTTCACAAATATAAAAAAAATTCTCTTTGATTTCCTCTTTGATCACTAATCTTCCTACCTCAAACCAACAGTTTATTATCAGAGCCCGTTCGATTAAAAAGTTGGGCGTTAAGAAAATCTAAAAAATGGATTTAACTAATGGACAATGAGTGACTCAACTATCCATTCCTATGTTCAATGGAGAAAATTATGATTTTTGGTACTTGAAAGCTAAAACAGTTTTTCAAGCACAAGATCTGTGGGAACTGGATCAAAATGGTTATAATGAACGAGAAGAAGGAGAAGAACTCACAGATGCAGAAACAAGAACACTAAAGGAGACAAAAAGAAGAGATGCAAAAGGTTTTGCTTATATTCAACAAGCAATGAATGAATCCGTCTTTCCAAGAATCATGAGAGCGACAACATCAAACAAGGCCTGGGAGGCTCTACGTGAGGAATTTCAAGGAGATACACGTGTACGAAACATCAAGCTTCAAACTCTAAGATGTGAGTTTGAAAACTTGAAGATGAAAGATGGAGAAAGTTTAAAAGAATATTGCTCCAAAGTTGTTGACATAGCAAATCAAATGCTATTGTATGGAGAAGCCGTTGAAGAAAAATATGATCTCATAGTCTCTATTATTGAGGAGACTAAGAACATCACAAAGTTGAACATCTGTGAGTTGATGGCATCACTACAAGCACACGAGCAAAGGTTGTTAAGAGACTCTGAAAAATCTATTGAGAATGCTTTATAATCTAAGCTCAATGTGTTCAAAAAATCACAAAGAGAATCATCAAAAGGAGGCAAATCAGGTCGTGGAGGAGGAAGAAATCAACGAGGAAACAACTCCAACAACTCCAAACAAAAATGTGGAATTTACAAAAGAAGCAACCACATTGACAGGGATTGTTGGTTTCAAGGAAAGCCACAATGCAACCACTGCAAAAAGTTTGGTAATATGGAGAAGGATTGTAGATTCAAGAATCAACAACAAGCAAAAGTCTTTGAAGAAAAAAGAGAGCAAGGCTTGTTCTTTGCAAGCTGTCAAATGCCAAAGAGAAAAATTACAATATTTGGCTGTTGGATAGCGGGTGCAGCAATCATATGTCCGGAAACAAAAGTATTTTAGTGTGGATGGAAAAGTGAAGGACGAAGTGAAAATGGGAAATGGTGCCGTTGTTCGAGCAATCGAAAAGGGCTCAATCTGTGTCCAAACAAAGAAAGGTACAAAGTTCATCCATAATGTACTTTTGGTTTCAGATTTAGATCAAAATTTATTGAGTGTTGGGAAGCTAGTGGAAAATGGATATGATGTCTATTTGGGAAACAATTGTTGCACAATTTATGATAAAAATGAGGAAACAAATTGATGGCAAAGGCAATGATGGAAAAAGGAAGAAGCTTATCATTAACCTTCAAATATGGGGGAGAAGTATCCATGAAAGCACAAGTGAAAGATGAATCTTGGCTATGACACAAAAGGCTCGGTCACTTGTACTTTAATGGAATGAAATTATTGCAAGAAAAAGAAATGATATATGGGATGCCAAAAATTGAAGAAAAGGATGGAGTCTGTGAAGGAAGTGCTATGGGAAAACACCATAGAAACTCATTCCCTGAAGGCGGAGTTTGGAGAAAAAACAAAGCTTAAGAGCTGGTCCATACCGATGTGTGCGGTCCAACGAGTACCACATCTCTTGGAGGTAACAAGTATTTTATCTTGTTCATTGATGACTATACACGGATGACTTGGGTTTATTTTATGAAACAAAAATTCGAAGTGTATGGCATTTAAAAAAAATTCAAGATCCTTGTGAAAAAACAAAGTGGAAAATATGTAAAGGTTCTAAGAAGTGATCGAGGTAAAGAATATACCTCAAAACAATTTGAGAAATTTTGTGAGGATGAAGGCACTAAAAGGCAACTAACCGTTGGATATACACCACAACAAAATGGTGTATCCGAAAGAAAGAATCAAAACGGTTGTTGAAATGGAGAAAACTATGTTGAAAGAGAAAGTAATGCCAAATAATTTTTGGGCTGAAGCTGTGTATACGATAGTACATTTGATAAACAAGTGTCCGACCAAGGCAGTGCAAAATAAGACCCCCTTGGAAGCTTGGAGCAAGAGGAAACCTTCAGCGAAGCACTTGAAAGTTTTTGGGTGCATTTGCTATGCTCAAATCCTGAAAGAAAAGAGGAGCAGGCTTGATGAAACAAGTGAGAAGTGCATTATTGTTGGCTATAGCTCAAAATCAAAGTGCTATAGAATGTAGAGCTTGAAGAGAAAAAATGTCATCACAAGCAGAGATGTGTTGTTTGATGAAGGAGCCAGTTAGAATTGGGAAATAAATAAGGCTACAAAAAATATAGTGGTGGTTGAGAATGAAGAAGAAAATAAGGAGGAAGAAGTTCCAGAAGCCGATCCTTCCTCACCTTCAAGCAACGAAGCGAGCTCTAGCACTTCGAGTCCAACAAGTACTCTGGTTAAAATGAGAGACCTTGCTGACATTTATGCTTCATTCAACTATAACATGGTTAAGCCAACAAGTTTTGAAAAAGCAGTTAAAGAGGAAGTTTGGAAGAAGGCAATGGCAGAAGAGCTCCAAATAATTGAGAAAAATCAGACTTGGAAGTTGGTAAACAAGCCAGTAAATCGAAAAGTTGTTGGAGTAAAATGGATTTACAAGATAAAAAATAATCCAGATGGCTCCATCATGAAGCACAAAGCAAGATTTGTTGCAAAAGGGTATTCACAATAGGCTGATGTTGATTATCATGAAACATTTGCACAGGTGTCCCGCAAAGATACAATTCGGACACTTATTGCATTAGCAACACAAAAGGGTTGGTTATTATATCAGCTTGATGTGAAATCAACTTTTTTGAATGGTGAACTTGAAGAAGAAATTTATGGTCATCAACCTGATGGCTTTGTGATTAAAGGAGAAGAAGATAAAGTATACAAGCTCAAGAAGGCCGTGTACGGGTTGAAACAAGCACCCAGCAATGGTACAATCAAATTGATAAGTACTTCTTGCAAAATGGATTCATTAAAAGCAAAAGAGAGCCTACTCTCTATGTCAAGAAGCAAGGTAACTCTGTTCTTATTGTTGCGATTTATGTTGATGATCTGATTTTTAGTGGTAACAATGAGGCTGCAGTTATTGAGTTAAAAAAAGACATGATGAAAAGATATGAAATTAGTGATTTGGGTCTATTGCATCATTTTCTTGGTCTTGAAGTTACTCAAGAGGATGATGGAGTATTTGTTTCTCGGCAAAGCTATGCTGAAGCAATGCTTAAAAAGTTTAATATGTTTGGGTGCAAAGCAGTACTAACACCACTCGCTTCAAATGAGAAGCTGATGAAAAATGATAGTGGAAGAAAAATGGACAACACTCTTTACAGAAGTATCATTGGTAGTTTGATGTATCTAACGGTTACGAGGCCCGATATAATGTTTGCTACTAATTTGTTGTCAAGGTTTATGCAACATCCCAGTCATATTCACCTTGGAGCAGCCAAACGAGTTCTTCGTTACATCAAAGGAACCTTGGCTTATGACATCAAATATTTCAAGGGTGAAGAATTAACTTTGATTGGATTTTGTGGCAGTGATTGGGCAAGTTCAAAAGATGACATGAAAAGCACATTTGGTTTTGTGTTTTCACTTGGATCAAGAGCATTTTATTGGCAATCAAAGAAGCAAGAAAAAGTAGCACAATCATCAGCAGAAGATGAATATATTTCAGCAGCAATTGCAACTTCTCAAGCTGACTCGCTTAGAAGAATCTTAGAAGATGCTGGAGAAAAGCAAGACAACGCAACAAAGTTATTTTTTGACAACAAGTCAACCATAGCAATAGAAAATAATCCAATTTACAGCAGCAGAACAAGGCACATAGCAGTGAAGTATCACTTCATCAGAGAAAAATTTGAAGAAGGAGTGATCGAGCCAAAGTTTTGCAAGTCCGAGGATCAAGTTGCAGACATTTTTACCAAGGCGCTACCCAAGGAAAAGTTCATCAAGTTTCGTGAGCTTTTGGGAGTCCAAGAACAAAACATTAAGGGGGAGTGTTAAAATTAATGTATTGTTTTGTCCCCATTTGTCCACATTAGTGCACATATGTTCACATTTGTCTACACTAGTTCACATTAGTTCATAAACTAGATTAGTAGCTACATATATGTACTGGGGTATGAACTTATTATGTAATGTGCGAACTTATATGAACATAATTAGTATGTCCACATGAGAAGTAGACTAGATGCATGTAGGAGTTTTATTATAAATACCCCATGTATTTTAGCCATTTGAATCATCAAACCAAATAATTGGAAATTAAGAAAAGTGAATGAAAATTATCCTTCACAAATATAAAAAAAATTCTCTCTTTGATTTCCTCTTTGATCACTAATCTTCCTACCTCAAACCAACAAATTATTGAAGTCTTGGAGAAACTCATCTTTGTTATACTTCCAAATGATCGATCCAAGCATGAATAACTAATAATTGCGAAGAAGCCGATTGAATTGAATAACTGAGTTGAGTGACGGGGATGAATCGTGCTTCTTATCTCATGCAATCAGGATGATGAATATTTCATTCGAAGAAAGGGAACTCGTCAAGGAAGAAACTTTAAGATAAGTTTCAGAATTTTTTTTTAATTTTTCTTGTTGGAGAAAAACTTTCGTGATTTCTGGTAAGTACTTCCATCACTGCAACAATTTTAATTTTGAATGTGCAAAGGAAAATATTTTGGTTATATTTGTTTCCACGTCAACGTGACAACGGGTGCACAGTTTCATGATTGAGGATGTTTCTACAAGGAAGAAATGCCACTGCAGAAACTCTAAATATGCACCCAAGCCATGAAAGAAAATGGCATGAAACTTGATCCTTTGGGTTGGCAATTACCAGTTGATAAACTTTCTGCCAAATGAAAAATTTATTTGACCAAAAGGATGCATATTGAGAGTGTGAACAAATGGATATCTTCGTTAATAAAACTAAACACTTGATATTTCCTATTATGAGCACTACGGACGTGGAACCATTTATGAAAAGTGCTAATGACCGGAAAAGTCACAATTTAATCACTATAAAAGCAAAATAGTGAAGGTGGCAATTTAAGAAGAAAGTGATAATGTATCAGATGTTCATTATGTGATGATCTCAAATCCCATTGGATTGGGCGTGTATTGTGGCGTTGTACACTTTGGATACAACAACCATATGAATTCTTTCTGAAGTGAGAAAGCAAAGTGGAGGAACTCCTTGGTTCATGTTAATTAAATATTTCAATCCGTGGTGAATTATAAGTTATCAAAATCGGGTTACCCTTTCTTACTCTACTTATTTTTTATTGATTTCCTATCCTGTGTGGATTAAAAATTCAGTTTCTATAATATTAGGATATATATTTATTATATGATGATCTCATATTACAAATCTAGAATTATATGCATGATTAGGAATAACACGTATTTTTGTTATTTCTTTAACCAAATGAAATAACTATTAGTATTTGATATACAATTGGTAGCATGCATGATTTCTTCAAGGAAGTAAGATATGAATTAGGCTTACCGTAATATTTGAAGTATTCTTGAGATCATGAAGTAATATATGTAAATATGTACATATATGTGTTTGATTAGAGAAAGAGATCAAACTGTTTAACTGAAAAATCATTTGGAAAGGGATTAAAATTCTCGTGATTTCTTTTTTATCGTTATGGAGAATAAAATCTTCGTGATTTCCTGCTCCTACTTCGAGATCAAAATCTGCGTGATTTTTTACTCGTTCTTGGAGATTAAAATCTTCGTGACTTTCTACTCGTTTGTCGAAAATTAAAGTCTAAGTGACTTTATACTCGTTCTAGAGATTAAAATCTTAGTGATTTTTTACTCCAATGTATTATTCGATTCGAAGATTAAAAACTTCATCGTTTATTAAATTTGATTGTGTCACATGTTACGCAGTTGGAAGATTAAAAAACTTCACCGTTTATTAGATCCGATATCAGATATTACTCGGTTAGAAGATTAAAAACTTCACCGTTTATTAATTCTGGTTATGTCAGATTGGTTTGAAGATAAAAAACTTCACCATTTATTCTGGCTCTGTCGTGACACAAATAACAGTTGTTGTGGTTGGCTCTACAACGTAATAGGGGTGGCAACTATGAATCTCCTTTTGAAGAAATATGTTTGGAATATGGTATTATTCATCAAACGATATCCCCTTAGTCACCGCAATCTAGTGGCATTGCAGAAAGAATAAAACATTAAAGGAGATGATGAATGCCTTGTTGATAAGTTCTGATTTACCGCAGAACTTGTGGGGGGAAAGTTATTCTTATAGATAACCGTATACTCAGTCGAGTTCTCCATAACAAGACGCAATCCATTCCATATAAAAAATGGAATGGAACGAAACTCAACTTAAATATTTTAAAGTGTGGGGGTACTTAATTAAAGTGAAAGTTCCTAAATCTAAATGGGTAAAGATCGGACCGAAAAATGGTTGATTGCATTTTTATCGGATATGCAAGAAATAGTAAGGCATATCGTTTTGTGTTTCATAAATCAGAAAATTCCAACATTCATAATAATACGGTAATCGAATCGATAATGCTGAATTCTTTGAGATTTATCCGTATAAAAAGGAGTGTGAGTCGTCTAACAAAATATCTAAGCGACCTCAGGAAGAAGCAAAGGAAAGTACACCCAATGAGGTGAATCCAAGACGTAGTAAACGTCAAAAGATAACTACTTCCTTTGGACCAGATTTTCTGACATTCTTGTTAGAAAATGAGCTTCAAACATTGGAAGAAGTTATGTCTTCCTCTGAAAGAAGCAGCCAATAGTGAGATAGAATCCATATAAGTAATCATAGTTGGGAATTGGTTGATATTCCTCCAAGAAATAAACCTTTGGGGTTCTAAGTAGAGAAAATTAAAGCTGATGGTACTATTGACAAATATAATACAAGATTGATTACCAAAAGATTGACAACGAGAAGGTCTTGACTACTTTGACACATACTCACTGGTAATGAGAATTACATCTGTTCTGATGGTAATAGTGTTAGCCATCGAGTATGATCTTGAAACCTAACAAATGAATGTGAAAACCTCCTTCTTAAATGAAGATTTGGAGGAAGAAATTTATATGGAACAACCATAAGGGTTTGTGGTTCCTGGAAAAGAAATGAAGGTGTGCAGATTTATTAAGTCTCTTTTTGGACTAAAACAAGCACCCAAACAATGATATATGAAATTTGATTACACAATGATATCAAATGGTTTTAAACATTAATGAATAGAAGAAAAGGCACATGAAATGTGTGGAATATAGGGGGCGTTTAGCTTATGCATGACACAAGCAAATGTTAGACGTAATGTCTAAATTATATAATTTTTGAACCCCACTAATCCTTAGTGGATATTGATATGATAGTCGGTGAATTCATTACTTGTCCAGTCTTAGTGATGTCTAGTGATGAAACTACAAATTCGAAAGTTGTTTATGTGCCTTTCCAGAAATGATTTGTTATTTCTTGAATATTTATAATGTTTAGCTCTTTAGGAAAGGGTTTCACCTGAAAGGCTGTGATTTTTCATGAAAAATACGTTTACATGTTTTGTATAAACATGACCGTTCATGAACAAATGTATGTTGGTCTATAATGAGGTGAACCAACCGATAAACAGGACCAAAATCCATTCCAAGTTAGATTTATTTCATGAATGAAGGTGCTATAATTTGCATATCATATAGATGTATGAATAAATAGCATACAAATGCTTGAAATGGCAGAATGATTGCAAAATATATTTTATATTAAAAGTTGTGGCCACAATTGATGCAAATCATTCCAGCTGTTGTTATAATATACTATTGCTACATTAAGTGTAGTCAATAATCTGATATGCAAATGAATGTCGAGAGGTATCAGTCTACGACATACGGAAGTTCGCATTGAACTTTCATGAAAATGAAACGAGTGTTGAGATATTTGAAATATACTCAAAATTGTGCTTTGCACTACAATAAGTATCCCACGATAATAGAGGGATATAGTGATGCAAATTAGATCACCAGTTCAACCGATTCTAAACATTCGGTGGAGGAGCGATGTCTTGGAAATCGTCCAAACAAATGTGCATTGACCGCTCTACAGTGGAGGCTGAGTTTATAGCCTTAGACAAAGCCAGTGAAGAAGCTGAATGGCTACGAAATTTCTTGGAAGATATTTTATTTTGGTCCAAACCTTTGGCACCTATATGTATACATATAGTAAAGCGCCAATAGGTAGGGCAGGGAGTGTTATGTATAATGGAAAATCTCATCACATTCGACGAAGACACAATACCGTTAGACAACTACTCTCTAGTGGTGTTATCACGATTAACTACGTAAAGTCAAGAGATAATGCGTCGGATCCACTTACAAAAGGCCTATGTAGAGAGGATGTTGAAAGTGTCACGACCCAAAATCCCAACACAGGTCGTGATGGCGCCCAACACCAGAGTCGAGCAAGCCAACAGTTGTTTACTAGTGAGATTTTCCTTATTAACATACCAATCCCACATATTTCCCTAAGTTTTAACTTAGCTCATTTAAGTAAAAGCGGAAATATTTACCAATTTAAATACATACAGCCAAAATGATCGTGATCCAATATATATATACAGTCCCAAAATAAGAATCTACTATGTGCATGCCAGGAACTAGTGTCACAAGTCAACAGGCGAACTAGTAGAATATACGAAAGATGATACAAAACTACACTGTTGTCTGAGAGGAATAGACAGAAATAAACAAAAGGATAACTCCATAGCACAGATGAGAAACGTCAGGGGGTGCAGCTAACCGTGGAGTCCGGTCAAGAAGATAAGTCAAGCTCCGGTCGGATAACAAGAAACACTAGCCTCAGAACCTGTACAATTAAGTACAGAAGTGCAACATGAGTACATAAATATATATGTACCCAGTGAGTATCCCGCCTAACCTCGAAGAGGTAGTGACGAGAGGTCGACATGACACTCATTAAGGTCCGACAGTAATAATGTAAAACAGGACATACGGAATGCAGTAGACATGTGAGACAGTAAGCAGCAAATACCTACCAAATACTGAAAACCAGGAAACTACTGAAAATAAGAAACAATGTACACTTTCCTTTTTCCCCCAAATATCTTTCAAGTCAATATCAATGGAAAACAGTACCCAATAGCCCAAGCTCACACAAATATAGGACAACCGGCCGGAGTCATAAGGAAATATCTAGACACTGAGAGGACATAAAGCTTCCCTCGATCACGAATCTTACCTGCGACTCGAGTGCTGACTCATATATATAATTAACATAAAGCTCCCCTCGATCGCGAATCATACCTACGACTCGAGTGCTGACTCATATATATAATTAACATAAATCTCCCCTCGATCGTGAATCATACCTGCGAATCGAGTGCTGACTCTTATATATAATTAACATAAAGCTCCCCTTGATCGCGAATCATACCTGTACCTCGAGTGCTAACTCTTATATATAATTAACATAAATCTCCCCTCGATCGTGAATCATACCTGCAACTAGAGTGCTGACTCTTATATATAATTAACATAAAGCTCCCCTCGATCGTGAATCATACCTGCGNATATATATATATATATATATATATATATATATATATATATATATATATATATATATATATATATATATATATATATATATATATATATCGGATTTATCAATAAGCTTAGTATAAGCTATACTTGTAACAAGGATTAATTCACCGGAAATTCAGAGGCAACTCCCTATAGTTTGCATACTAGTTCGAAGATAATAAGCAATACTGGTTCAAAGATAATAAGCAACTCAAGGTTTGGCTAAAGATACACATAAGGCACGTAATGGCATGCTCGTGAGTCTTAAAACTACCCGACATGATATAATAGTCACTACGTACGGACCCTCGTCACGTTGTACGCACATAACCCCCACAACAATTTTCACACAGCATATATAACACCTATGGGGACAATTCCCTCTTACAAGGTTAGAAAGGAGACTCACCTCGTGTCGAATCTACCCGTCGGACCAAGGATGCACCCGAACTCCGAACTCTACACCCCAGGACTCGCAACTAACCAAATACGGTACAGTGACATCAATGCATGCTCAAAGTAGGGAAATTATCCTATTTATTCAATAATTCAATATTCTTGAAGAATTTCCAAAATCCAACCCCGGGCCCGCATGCTAGGATCCTAATAATTTCTCGAAGGGAACACTCACCCAAAGCCTAAGGATCATTAATATACGATTCTTACTTGATTTCATAGCAAATTCACGGTTAAATTCTCAAATTATGACAAACTCTAGGTTACTACCCAATTCTTGATTTTTCACTAATTTAGGTAGTTAATTAAGCTAGAAATCCATGCATGAAGCTAAGATTAGAGTAGCTTTTACTTACCTTAAATGACCAGGTCTTTAGCCCCTCAACAATGGTAGAAATCGCCCCAAGGAAGAATAAGAAATGAGAAAAAATGTGTTATGACCCGTGTATAAAGACACATTGTTTGGACAGGGTTTTCGCACCTGCGGCTGGAGGACCGCACCTGCGGTCTCGCACCTGCGAGCAAGAAACTCGCTCCTGCAGAAATGGACTGGGGAGCCTGGGCCCGCACCTGCGGAGTAGAGACCGCACCTGCCAGAATTGGCCAGACCACTGGGGTCACACCTGCGATGCTGGGGACCGCAGCAGCGATCCCGCACCTGCGACCTGGCAACCGCACCTGCGGTTACACCAGAACAGGTGCACCAGCAGCTGTCTTCAGCTGGTTTTTGGCCTCGTGTGGTGTCTGGGAGGCACCTGGGCCCACCCGAGCCCCCGTCCAAATATACCAACAAGTCCCAAATCATAATACGAACTCTCTCGAGCCTTCGGAACACCCAAAACAACGCTAAAACTCAAAATCACACCTCCAAACCCCAAGAACAAAACTTAGGAACTTTAAGTTTTCTAGACTTCGTAACCATGCGCCAAACCGACCTATACAACTCAGAATGACACCAAATTTTCCGGGCAAGTCATAATTAACATAAGGGACCTATTTCCTATCTCAAAATTCCGTTCGTACCTCGATAGCATCAAAACACGTCCCAAACCGAAACAGGAACTTAAAGAACTTCTTATTTCAATATTGGGCGCCGAAATGCCCCCGGGTCATCAGAAACCCATTCCAAACATACACCCAGGTCCAAAGTCATCACACGAAGCTACCAGAACCGACGAAACTCGATTCTGAGGTCATTTTCCCAAAATGTTGACCGAAGTCAAACTTGGCCTTAAAGGCCAACCTTAAAGAACCAATTATTCCTATAGCACTCTAACCACCTCCGAATCCCAGACCACCAGTCCCCGCAAGTCATAAATCATAAAAAGCCGCTACGGGAAGTTTCATTTAGGGGAAAGGGGATAACGCAAAATGACCGGTCGGGTCGTTACATTCTTTACCTCTTAAACAAAAGTTCATCCTCGAACGGGTCTAGAATCATACCTGAACTGTCGAATATGTGTGGATATCTGTTCGGCATGTCCTCCTCGGACTCCCAGGTCACCTCCTCAACTGGTTGGCCCTTCCACTGGACCTTTACGGCAGAAACTCTCTTGGACCTCAACTGGTTGTCCTACCTATCAATAATAGCAACTGGCTCCTCCTCGTAGCCCAACCTCTCATCCAACTGAATAGTGCTAAAATCAACCATGTGAGAGAAGTCGGCATGGTACCTCCGGAGCATGGACACATGAAAAACTGGGTGAACTCCTGATAAACTGGGAGGCAAGGCCAGCTCATAAGCAACCTCCCCAACTCGCCTCAACACCTCGAATGGACCTATAAACCTCGGGCTCAGCTTGCCCTTCTTCCTAAACCTCATAATACCTTTCATAGGAGAGAGTTTCAACAGGACCCTATCTCCCTCCATAAATGATACATCACGCGCCCTCTGATCCGCGTATCTCTTTTGTCTGGACTGTGCTATACGGAGCCTCTCCTGAATCTACTTCACTTTCTACAAGGCATCCCTCACCAGGTCGGTGCCATATAACTTAGCCTCGCCAGGCTCAAACCACCCGATAGGAGAACGATATCGCCGACCATACAAAGCCTCAAATGGTGCCATCTCAATGCTGGACTGATAACTATTATTGTAAGAAAACTCGGCCAAAGTCAAGAACTGGTCCCACTGACCTCCGAAGTCAATCACGCATGCCCTGAGCATGTCCTCCAATATCTAAACCGTACGCTCTGACTGACCATAAGTCTGAGGGTAAAATGCTGTGATGAGGTCTATCTCGGTGCCCATCTCACTATGCAATGCTCTCCAGAAGTTCGAGGTGAACTGAGGACCTTGATCTGATATAATGGACACCGGCACACCATGCAACCGAACTATCTCTGGAATGTAGATCTGGGATAACCTCTCAGAGTATAAGTAGTAGCCACTGGAATGAAATGCGCCGATTTGGTCAATCTATCCATATTGACCCAAACCGCATCAACCTTCCACAAAGTCCGAGGCAACCCAACCATGAAGTCCATAGCGATGCACTCCCACTTCCACTCAGGAATGGGCATCAGCTGAAGTAGGCCTCCTGGCCTCTAGTGCTCATACTTCACCTGCTAGCAATTAAGACACCTAGTCACATACTCCACAATGACCTTCTTCATTCGCCTCCACCAGAAATGCTGCTTCAAATCACCATACGTCTTCGTAGCACCAGGGTGAACAGAATACCGAGAACTGTGTGCCTCCTCTAGAATCCTCTCCCTCGGGTAATCAACATTAGGAACACATAAGCGGCCCTGAAGTCTCAGAACACCATCCTCGCCAATAGTAACCTCCTTGGACCTACCCAGAACTATTGTCTCCCAAAGCTTTGCTAAGCACGGATCATAGAATTGACGGGCCTTAATCTCTCACAATAACGAAGACTGAGCAACCACATGTGCAAAAACTCGGCGAGGCTCTGAAAGGTATAACCTCACAAGGAGATTGGACAAGGACTGAATGTCCAAGGTTAGAGGTCTCTCCTCTGCTGCAATATAAGCCAAGCTACCCATACTCTCAACCTTCCTGCTCAAAGCATCTGCCACCAAATTTGCCTTGCTCGGGTGATAAAGAATGGTGATATAATAATCCTTCAACAACTCAAGCCATCTGTGCTGCCTCAAATTAAGATCCTTCTTCTTGAACAAGTGCTGCAAGCTAGGGTGGTCTGTATAAACCTCACAGGACAATCCATACAACTAGTGCCTCCAAATCTTAAGAGTGTGAACAATCGCCGCCAACTCCAAATCGTGCACAGGGTAATTCTTCTCATGAACCTTCAGCTAGCGAAAATCATAAGCAATAACTCATCCCTCCTGCATCAATACACACCCCAAGCCAACGCGTGAAGCGTCGCAATATACTGTGTACATACCAGAACCTGAAGGAAATACTAGAACTAGCGTCGAGGTCATTACTGTATTGAGCTTCTAAAAGCTCGCCTCACACTCGTCAGACCATCGAAACGGGGCATTCTGAGTCAATCTAGTCAATGGAGCTGCAATAGAAGATAAACCCTCCACAAATCGGCGATAATATCCTGCTATGACCAAAAAGCTCCTGATCTCTATAGCTGAAGTAGGACGCGACCAACTCTGAACTGCCTTGATCTTTTGAGGATCAACCTTGATACCCTCTCCGGATACAACATGCCCCAAAAATGCCACGGAATCCAACCAAAACTCACACTTGGAGAACTTAGCATATAGCTGCTGTTCTCGCAAAGTCTGGAGCAAAACTTTCAAATGCTGCTCGTGCTCCCCCAGGATACCGGAGTAAATCAAAATGTCATCAATGAAGAAAATGACGAAGGAATCAATATACGGCCTAAACACCCTATTCATCAAGTCCATGAATCCCGTTGGGGCATTAGTAAGCCAAAGGACACCACTAGGAACTCATAATGGCCATATCTCGTACGAAAAGCAGTCTTCGGAACATCTGAAGCCCGAATCCTCAATTGATGATACCCCAACCGCAAATCAATCTTAGAAAACACACGAGCACCCTCCAACTGGTCAAACAAATCATCGATGCGCGGCAAGGGATACTTTTTCTTAATGGTAACCTTGTTCAACTGTCGGTAATCAATACACATCCGCATAGGCCCATCCTTCTTCTTCACAAATAGAACTGGAGCACCCCCACGGTGATACAGTCGGTCTGATGAACCCCTTAGCTAACAACTACTCAAGCTGCTCCTTCAACTCCTTCGGAGCCATACGGTACGGAGGAATGGATAAAGGCTGGGTGTCTGAACTAACTCAATGCAGAAATTAATATCACAGTCCGGATGCATGCCCGGAAGATCCGAAGGAAAAACATCCGCAAACTCCCGAACCACTGGCACTGAACCAATCGCCGGAGACTGGGCGATGGTGTCCCGCACATAAGCAAAATAGGATAGACAACCCTTCTCAGCCATATGTCGAGCCTTCAAGAATGAAATAACCCGGTTGGCTGCGCTAACTGAAGAACCCCTCCACTCCAGCCTGGGTGACTCGGGCATGGCTAAAGTAACTGTCCTGGCATGGCAATCCAGCACGGAATAATAAGGAGATAGCCAATCCATTCCTAGAATAACCTCAAAATCAACCATGTCGAGCAATAAAAGGTCAGCTCTGGTCTCGAACCCACATAAAGTGATCACACAAGACCGATACACCTGGTCTACCACCACAGAATCTCCCACAGGAGAGGACACATATATAGGAGATCCCATGGACTCACGGGAAACATCTAGAAAAGAAGCAAATAGGGCTGAAACATATGAATAAGTGGATCCTGGATCAAACAATACTGAAGCCTCTCTACCACATACTGAGATAATACCTGTGATCACGGCGTCTGAGGCCACTGCATCTGATCTGACCAAAATAGCATAAAACAAGGTTGGAGCACCAGAAGAATGAGCCCTACCAGAGTGAACAGGAGTTGTCTGACCTCCCCCTGACTGGCCTCCACCTCTAGGACGACCCCTGCCGACCTGTCCTCCACCTCTAGGTGGCCGGACTGCTGGTGCTGAACTCATAGGCTGATAACCCTGCTGTACTGCCTTGCCCCGAAACCGGGGACAAGCCCTCTTCACATGGCCCAGATCCCCGCACTCGTAACATCTCACAAGTGACATATCCTATTGTCCCGAAGAAGAAGAATCCTGAATGGTCGGAGGGCGATGTGAGCCCTCTGGCATAGTACTAAAATAGGAATTGGTGGATCTCTGACGACTGGAGTAACCACTAGGAGAACTCTGAATAGCTAGAGGACGATAGGAGCGCTCTGGTATGACACTAAAATGGGTCATAACTAGGACACCTCGGGGAGGTGGCGGAGGTGCTGAATAAGAAGGCATGTTGGGCTGAACACCCCAAAATGACCTCTGCTCCTAGCTAGGGCATCCCTGAAATCTGACCCTACTCCCTGCTCCTCATCCGATAACCCTCGACCCGGCGAGCAATCTCTACTACGAGCTGATAAGGAGTACCCATCTCTACCTCTTGAGACATGGTGGATCTAATACTTGGATGCAACCCTACTAAGAACCTCTTAACTCTGTCAGCATCGATGGGCAATATCATAAGAGCATGACGTGACAGCTCTGAAAATCTGGCCTCACAATCCATCACGGACATCTGCTCCTGCTCTAACCGCTCAAACTAACCCTGCAGCTCTTCCCTCTCAGAGGATGGAATATATTTATCCAAGAACATCTGTGTGAACTGCTCCCAAGTGATAGTAGGAGAATCGGCTGGCCTGCTGAGAATATAAGACTGCCACCACCTACGAGCTCTGCCCTCTAACTGGAATGTAGTGAAGTCCACTCCATGGGATGCTAGGATCCCCATGTTGTGAAATCTATACCTGCACCTATCAATGAAGTCCTAGGAATCCACACCTCGCTCACCCTCGAAGACTGGAGGATGCAAGCGAGTCCATCTGTCTAACATCTTCTGATGGTTGCCCTCCACAGCTGGTTTGGGCTCCGGTGCTGCTGCTACATGCTGGGTACCACCCACGGGCAATGTACCCGGGGTGTGATGTACTACTTTTGTCAGTCCTGTGGCCTGGGCAGTATGGGTCTGGGCTCCCCCTCCCGCCTGAGAAGTGGCAGGATCTGCTGGAAATAAACCAGCCTAGGGCATAGTGTCCATAAATCTCGTCATACGACCCATAACTGCCTGGAATCCTGGCGCCGTCATAAAGTTTATGGGTGCAGGACCTGCTGGAGGCACCTCATCCTGCTCCTCTATAATAGGGTCCTCTAGTTGCGGGATCGAAATAGCTCTGGGACGCCCTCGTCCCCTACCATGGGTCGGTGCCCTCCCCCGGCCTCTACCGCGGCTCGGACAACGGGGGTAGCGGCCTCTCCCAGGTCTGGAACATCAAATGCATGCGTCCTCACCATCTGAGAGAGAATAGAAGAATGAATTTAGTAAATCATCGATTGCACAGTAGAATGAGAACAAATAGAGGTTTCCTAACACCCTGTAGCCTCCTGAAGGTAAGTACAGACGTCTCTGCATCAATCCGCAAGACTCTACTGGGTTTTCCCGTGACTCGTGAGACTTACGTGAATCTAGTGCTCTGATACCATGTTGTCAAGACCCAAAATCCCAACACAGGTCCTGATGGTGCCCAACACCAGAGTCAGGAAAGCCAATAATTGTTTACTTGTGAGATTTTCCTTATTAACATACCAATCCCACATATTTCCCAAAGTTTTAACTTAGCTCATTTAAGTAAAACAGAAAACATTTATTGATTTAAATACATACAACAAAAATGATCGTGATCCAATATATATACACTCCCAAAATAAGAATCTACTATGTGCGTGCCAGGAACTAGTGTCACAAGTCAACAGGCGAACTAGTAGAATATACGAAAGATGATACAAAACTGTACTGTTGTCTGAGAGGAATAGACAGGAATAAATAAAAGGATAACTCCATAGTACAACCGAGAAACGTTACGGGGGTGCAGCTCACCGTGGATTCCGGTCCAGAAGATAAGTCAAGCTCCGGTCGGATAACTAGAAACACCAGCCTCAGAACCTGTACAATTAAGTGCAGAAGTGCAGCATGAATACATAAATATATATGTACCCAGTGAGTATCCCGCCTAAACTCGAAGAGGTAGTGACGAGAGGTCGACATGAAACTCATTAAGGTCCAACAGTAATAATGTAAAACAGGACATACGGAATGCAATAGACATGTGAGACAGTAACCAGCAGATACCTATCAAATACAAAAAACAAGGAAACTACTGAAAATAAGAAACAATGTACACTTTCCTTTTTCCCCCAAATATCTTTCAAGTCAATATCAATGGAAAACAGTACCCAATAGCCCAAGCTCACACAAGGATAGGACAACCAGTCGGAGTCATAAGGAAATATCTAGACACTAAGAGTACATAAAGCTTCCCTCGATCACGAATCTTACCTGCGACTCGAGTGCAGACTCATATATATAATTAACATAAAGCTCCCCTCGATCGCGAATCATACCTGTGACTCGAGTGCTGAATCTTATATATAATTAACATAAAGCTCCCCTCGATCGCGAATCATACCTGTGACTCGAGTGCTGAATCTTATATATAATTAACATAAATGTCCCCTCGATCGCGAATCATACCTGCGACTTGAGTGGTGACTCTTATATATGATTAACATGAAGCTCCCCTCGATCGCGAATCATACCTGCGACTCGAGTGCTGACTCTTATATATAATTAACATAAATCTCCCCTCGATCGCGAATCATACCTGCGACTCGAGTGCTGACTCTTATATATAATTAACATAAATCTCCCCTCGATCGCGAATCATACCTGCGACTCAAGTGGTGACTCTTATATATGATTAACATAAAGCTCCCCTCGATCGCGAATCATACCTGCGACTCGAGTGCTGACTCTTATATATAATTAACATAAAGCTCCCCTCGATCGCGAATCATACATGCGACTCGAGTGTTGACTCTTATATATATATATATATATTTATATATATATATATATCGGATTTATCAATAAGCTTAGTAGAGGCTATACTTGTAACAAGGATTAATTCACCGAAAATTCAGAGGCAAATCTCTATATTTTACATACTAGTTCGAAGATAATAAGTAATATTGGTTAAAAGATAATAAGAAACTCAAGGTTTGGCTAAAGATACACATAAGGAAAGTAATGGCATGCTCGTGAGTGCTAAAACTATCCGACATGATATAATAGTCGCTACGTATGGACTCTCGTCACGTTGTACGCATGTAGCCCCCACAACAATTTCACACAGCATATATAACACATATGGGGACATTTCCCTGTTACAAGTTTAGAAAGGTGACTCACCTCGTGTCGAATCTACCCGTCGGACCAAGGATGCGCCCGAACTCCGAACTCAACACCCGAGGACTCGCAACTAACCAAATAAGGTACAATGACATCAATGCATGCTCAAAGTAGGTAAATTATCCTATTTATTCAATAATCCAACATTCTTGAAGAATTTCCAAAATCCAACCCCGGGACCGCATGCTAGGATCCCAATAATTTCTCGAAGGGAACACTCACCCAAAGCCTAAGGATCATTAATATACGATTCTTACTTGATCTCATAGAAAATTCACGGTTAAATTCTCAAATTGTCACAAACTCTAGGTTACTACTCAATTCTTGATTTTTCACTAATTTAGGTAGTTAGTTAAGCTAGAAATCCATGCATGAAGCTAAGATTAGAGTAGATTTTACTTACCTTAAATGACCAGGTCGTTAGCCCCTCAACAATGGTGGAAATCGCCCCAAGTAAGAAGAAGAAATGAGAAAAAATATTTTATGACCCGTATATGAAAACACACTGTCTGGACAGGGTTTTTGCACCTGCGGCTCGAGGACCGCACCTGCGAGCAAGAATCTTTAGGCTCTTTATCTCGGACCCGAGGCTCCGTGGATTGGCCTTAAGGCTCTTTAGATTGGCTCCGAGGCTCTTTATGTTGGCCCTGTGGCTCCTTAGGCTCGCTCTTAGGCTCTTATGCTTTGGCGCTTTGGCTCTTTTTAGATTGGGTCGATGCGGCCTCTAGTATGGCTATAGTTTTCCCTCATTTTGGCTAAAGACTTTTGAAGTTTAGATTTTACCTTGGCATGTTTTGTGTTCGTCTAACTCCTCGATGGCTCAAACGAGAACCCCGATTATGAGTCGATATGGGACGATTGTTGGGTACCTCGGGAGGTCCTCTTGAAGGTTGATTTTCGAAGCCTTTTTACTGAAGGTTGATTGTTTTGATGCCCTTTTACTGAAGGCTGATTATTTTCGAAGCCTTTTTATTGTTTCGAGTTGATGTGATCGAAGCTCTTTTGCTTATTCCAAAGGAAGCCTGATTAACCAGTTCTTTTCTAAATATTTTCGAAGTATTTGAAGGCCTTTAGTTTAATGGCGGCAGTCAGACATTTCCGAGTCGCGTTAATTTGGCTGGAGCCTTCTCGATATGATCGTAGTCTTTAGTCCCTGGGTGAGATGACCTCGATATATATATCGAGGGTATGCATTTTTAGGGGTCTTACAAGTTCGGATATATAGCCTTGGGCGTAGTATCGGGGTTATGCCTTTTTAGGTCTTATAAATTTGATATCGCCTCATGAAGGGCTTACTACCTCGAAGTTGCCTCATTGAGGTCATATAAATTTGGTATCGCCTCATGGAGGGATTATTAGCTCGAAGTTGCCTCGTTGAGGTCTTATAAATTTGGTATCGCCTCATGGAGGGTTTATTAGCTCGAAGTTGCCTCATTGAGGTCTTTAGAATTTTGATTTTGCCTCATGAGGGAGTATGAATTTGATGTTGCCTCGTTGAGGTCTTTTATATTTGGGCATGCCTTGTCGAGGTCTTACAAATTTCGATTTTTGATGGCTCGATGAACTCACCGTCGACGATAGTCCCCGAGTGCTCGAGGATTTTTGGACCTTGAGCCATTTTGCGTGAAAGCAGTAAACTTCTTTAAGCCACAAAGTGTTTTGACAAGAAGAGAGTTTTCTTTGATTACTTGATACATGTGTACATGTGTTTACTTTCGGAGGCTCGATTTTTCAACACGGACACGGTTCATTTAACCATTTGGCCCAATACAATGTTTTCCTATCGAAGATCTTCTTAGGCATAACTGATTCTTTTGAAAAGATAACCTCCGTGCGTGATGGACCCCAATGTTCGAGGCTGATTGAGAAGAAGCCTTGAATGCTTTGTTGAGTTCTCCTTAGGTAGCATATAGATGTTGCCTCATTAAAAACCTCGCCGGTAAAACCCATATGGGATAAAACTCGGTTGAAGGGAAAAAGAGTTCAACACATGCTTTAAAAACCAAGGTCTTCGAATCGAAGGGTGCGTCGGCTCCCCCCATCTAACACCTGTAAGAAATTAGTATGAAACATAAAGTGAAAAGGGAGAAGGTTATACATTAGAAATAATAGCGCTTGAGCATCGATATGTTCCAGTTGCTTGGTAGTTGCTCGCCTTCCATGGTGCCAATTTTGTAGGATCCTTTGCCTACTACTCCGAGGACGCGGTATGTTCCTTACCAGCTCTGGCCTAGTTTCCCTTCATTTATGCTTAGGGTGACTTTCCTAGGACTAAGTCCCCGACTCCGAAATGTCGGAGGCTTGTTCTCCTGTTATAGTATCTTTCGATCCTTTGTTTTTGGGCAGCCATTTGAACCAGTGAAGCCTCTTACTTTTCATCTAATAGTTCGAGGGCTGTAGTCATGGCCTCGTTATTCGAGTCCTTGGTGGCATGTAGAAATCTAGCGCTTGGTTCCCCAACCTCGACCAATATCATAGCCTCAGACCCATATACAAAAGTGAACGGTGTCTCTCATGTGCTCGTCTTCAAAGTTGTTCGATATGCCCACAGTACTTCAGGCAACACCTCTATCCATTTTCCCTTCGCATTTTCTAACCTCTTTTTCAAGTTTTGAATGATGGTCTTGTTCGTGGACTCGGCCTGCCCATTTGCGCATGGGTGGTAGGTAGTTGATAGGATCCTTTTGATTTAATGATCTTCGAGGAACTTTTTCACCTCGCTGCTAATGAACTGTTTCCCATTATAACATGTAATTCGGAGGGGATACCGAATGGGCATATGATATGGTCCCAGATGAAGCCGATGACTTATTTTTCTCTTATCTTTTCAAAGGCCTGTGCTTCCACCCATTTCGAGAAGTAGTAAGTCATGAATAGAATAAATCTAGCTTTACTTGGCACCGTTGGTAAGGAACCGATGATGTCCATCCCCCACTTCTTGAACGGCCATGGTGATAAGACTGAATGTAGTTGTTCGCCGGGTTGGTGAATCGTTGGTGCGAACCTTTGGAATTTATCACACCTCCGAACGAATTCCTTGGTGTCCTTATCCATGATGTCTCAATAGTAGCCCGCTCTGATCACCTTTCAAACTAAAGAATCGGCACCAGAATGATTTCCACAGGTGCCCTCGTGGATTTCCGGAAGCACATACTCGGTGTTCTCCGGTCCAAAGCATACTGCTAGGGGTCCATCGAATGTCCTTCTATATATAGTTCCATTCTCGTCGAGTGCAAATCGAGATGCTCTAGTACGAAGGGCCCTCAATTCTTTTGGGTCCGCGGGTAGTTTCCCGCTTCTCAAATAATTGAAGTACTTGTTTCTCCAAACCAACGTCAGACTTGTGGAGTTGATCTCGGCATGGTCTTCTTTGATCACCAACTTGGATAGATGTACAATAACCTCGGGGAGTATGTCATCTTCTTCGACGGATGATCCCAGGTTTGCGAGCATCCTCGCTGTTTTGCTCTCGAGGTATGTGGACCAGAGTCCATTCTTTGAAGAGATGCAATGTGACTTGAAGTTTGTCTGAGTATCTTTCCATCCAGTCTTCTCGAACCTCGAAGCTCCCATTTACTTGGTTTACAACCAGAAGGAAATCACATTTTTCTTCAATGATTTCTGCTCCTAGGCCCTTGGCCAGCTCGAGACCTGCAATCATAGCCTCATACTCGGCTTCGTTGTTAGTCAATTTCGCAGTTTTTACAGATTGTCTAATCATGCCGCATGTAGGTGGTTTCAGAACTACGCACAAGCCCGGAACCTTTCTCATTCGAGGCACCGTCAGTGAATAGGGTCCATACCCCTGATGAGGTGCCCATTTTAGTAAGAGTTCTTTATCTACCTCAGGCAAAAGGTTGGGCATAAAGTCGGCCACGAATTGGTAATGCTATTGGTACCACTATATAATGGCTCAGTACGGACTTGTACTATTCTCGCAGAATTGGTCAGCTCTAATCACGTGCCCTTGGGAATTTCTTGCATTTCCATGACAGTCATCGATTTGTACTGCCTCAAGGTCGAACATAGGGAACCTTCGAAATGCTCCATTGAGGGATGCACCTCGGGACCAAGCTTCGAATTCTATACCGAGCTTCTCGATTTTGTCCGTATACAGATAGTCTCCGCGTTTCTTAGAATGAAATGATAAGAAACGGTCTTGAATTCTTGCCTCTTCGGTTTCCCCATTATGACGTCAGCCATGTGAAATCATTAAATGATGTGACAGAATGATTGTATAGAGGTCTTTGTCAGCACGGTTCTCAAAGCCCACAACCCGCCATTGGTCTCCCTTTCGACTCCTCCAATACACTTTAAGTGACTCTTATAAATACTTCAATTCCCTATCTTTTAAACTTTTACAACCTCTTCAAACTTTCAATTCTTTGTTAATAGTTTCCTGTCTTCATCCTTCTTCTGTGTTCACCTTTTCATCAGCTTTCTTTGAAAATTTGCTATAACCATGGCGAAAACTTCCAAAACGGTCCCTCAAATAGAGGAAGCCCTACTTCGTCACGCTCGTCTAAGAGCAAAACAAAGGTTACTCCCTGTATTGATGAGTGCATTCCTGGGCCCTCCGAGACATCCTCCAATCTTAAAATTGATAAACCTCCTTTGGTACCAGGCCGATGTGAGCCCATGTCTCAGTACATAAGTTTAGTAACCGATGCAAACTGGGTAAAGATAGATTACTGTTGGGGAGAGGCGGTGCAAGTGGAAATCCCTCCATCCGAAGGAGATATAGCTATCTATAGAGCTTGTCGGGCCATTCTTTTGTGGAGACAAGATAACTGGAATATATTCATTCATGTCGCAAATAAATTTTGATGTTGAGAAATGCTTCACCAATTATTCCTTTCGCATAATCCTAGTCCAAGTAACTTCGCATATATGTTATATTTTTTAGGCAAAAATTTCCCGTGGGAATCGTAATATCCTCCCACTTGAAGTTTTTGAGTGCTTTCCTAATTTCAGGGGCAGCATACCTTGTTGTGATATTGGAAAAAACGTAGCTGAAACTGTTCTTGGTCCAGAAATCCATTTGTGAGGCGTTGGAAAATACTCCAAAGGGGATAGGCACTGTCTAATGGATTCCACTGATGCTCAGAAGGAGTTATAGGGGGCGGCTTTCGATCGAGAGCGAAGAAGCAATGAGTATGACCGATGCAGATCTCGGAGGGAGACCCTTGAGGATATCCATGATAAGGGCTCTGATATCTTGGAAGAGATAGATTAAGCTAAGGCGGATGAGATTGTTGCTAAGTTCCTCCTCTCCGCCGATGATGAAGCCGATGTGGAAGACGAGAGGAAGAAGCTGACGAGGATGCTAGTCCTGAGGGGGTTGATGAAGGCAAAGTCCTCGAGGGGAAAAGAAAAAGTCCCCGATGATAACGATAGACTAGGTTTTCTTTCGGTAAAAGGCTTCATGTGGAGTGTTGTAAATGTACCTTTGTACCACCATTATATAAAGAGATCTTTCGTCTTGTTTTTTCATAAACTTTCGCCTTGCCTTTGTCTTTGCTTTTGTGGTTTGAATTTTGATGCTTGCCGTTGAGGTCTTAAGCTTGATTTGCCTCATCAAGGTCTTATGATTAGTCCCCAGGCGAGATAACCTTGTCCTTCATTTCGAGTGTATGCCCTTTTAGGGGTCTTATAAGTTTGATATTATGGCCTTGGCCTTGATATTGGGGTTGTTCCCTTTTAAGGTTTTACAAGTGCGGTGTTGCCTCATTAAGGTCTTACAAATTGGCCCTTAGGTTGTTTAGCTCGGCCTTGAGGCTCCGTAAATCGACCTTGAGGCTCTTTGTATTGGCTATGAGGATCTTTATGTTGGCGATGAGGCTCCTTAGGCTGGCTCTTAGGCTTTTATGCATTGGCCCTTAGACTCTTTTTAGATTGGGTCGATGCGACCTCTAGTATGTCTATAGCTTTCCCTCATTTTGGCTAATGACTTTTGAAGGTTTGATTATGCCTTGGCATGTTTTGTGTTCGTTTGACTCTTCGATGGCTCAAACGAGAACCCTGATTATGACTCGATATGTGACGATGGTTAGGTACCTTGGGAGGTGCTCTTGAAGGCTGATTTTTGAAGCCATTTTACTAAAGGTTGATTATTTCGAAGCCCTTTAATTGAAGGCTGATTATTTTCGAAGCCTTTTTATTGTTTCGAGCTAATGTGATCGAAGTTCTTTTACTTATGCCGAGGGTATCCTGATTAACCGGTTCTTTTCAAAGTATTTTCGAAGTATTTGAAGGCCTTTAGTTTTATGGCGGCAGTCAGACATCTCCGAGCCGCGTTAATTTGGCCGGAGCCTTCTCGATATGACCGTAGTCTTTAGTACCGAGGTGAGATGACCTCGGCATCTATATCGAGGGTATGCCTTTTTAGGGTTCTTACAAGTTCGGATATGCAGCCTTGGCCTTAGTATCGGGGTTATGCCTTTTTGAGGTCTTATAAATTTGATGTCGCCTCAGGGAGGGCTTAGTAGCTCGAAGTTGCCTCATTGAGGTATCATAGATTTGGTATCGCCTCATAGAGGGATTATTAGCTCTACGTTTCCTCATTGAGGTCTTATAAATTTGGTATCGCCTCATGGAGGGCTTATTAGCTCGAAGTTGCCTCGTTGAGGTCTTACAAATTTGGTATCGCCTCATGGAGGGCTTATTAGCTCGAAGTTGCCTCATTGGGGTCTTCACAATATTGATGTTGCCTCATTGAGGGCTTATGAATTTGATTTTGCCTCGTTGAGGTCTTATATATTTGCGCATGCCTTGTCGAGGTCTTACATTTCGAGTTTTGATAGCTCGATGAACTAACTGTCGATGATAGTCCCTGAGTGGTCAAGGATTTCTGGCCCTTGAGCCGTTTTGCATAAAAGCAGTAAACTTCTTTAAGGCACAAAGTGTTTTGACAAGAAGAGAGGATTCTTTGATTACTTGATACATGCGTACATTTTTTTTCCTTCAGATGCTCGATTGTTCTAAATGGACACGATTCATTTGGCCGTTTGGCCCAATACAACGTTTTCCTATCGAAGGTCTTCTTAGGTGTAACCAAATTCTTTTGAAAGGATAACCTCCGCGGAAAAGATAACCTTTGCGGATGATGCACCCCCCCCCCCAATATTCGAGGCTGATTGTGAAGAAGCCTTGAATGCTTTGTTGAGTTCTCCTTAGGTAGCATATAGATGTTGCCTTGTTAAAAACCTTGCCGGTAAAACCCATTTGGGATAAAACCTGGTTGAAGGGAAAAAGAGTGCAACGCATGCTTTAAAAACCAAGGTCTTCAAATCAAAGGGTGCTTCGGCGTCCCCCATCGAACACCTGTAAGAAATTAGTATGAAACATAAAGTGAAAAGGGAGAAGGTTATACCGTAGATATAATAGCGCTTGAGCATCGATATGTTCCAATTGCTTGGTAGTTGCTCGCATTCCATGGTGCCAAGTTTGTAGGATCCTTTGCCTACTACTCCGAGGACGCGGTGTGGTCCTACCCAGCTGGGGCCTAGCTTCCCTTCATTTGGGTTGCGAGTGCTGAGAGTGAATTTCCTTAGCACTAATTCCCCGACTCTGAAATGTCGGAGCTTTGTTCTCCTCTTATAGTTTCTTTCGGTCTTTTATTTTTGGACGGCCATTCGAACCTGTGAAGCCTCTCGCTTTTTATCTAATAGTTCAAGGGTTGTAGTCATGGACTCGTTGTTCGAGTCCTTGGTGGCATGTAGAAATGTAAATCTTGGTTCCCCAACCTCGACCGGTATCAGAGCCACGGACCCATATACCAAAGAGAACAGAGTCTCTCATGTGCTCGTCGTCGAAGTTGTTCGATATGCCCACAGTTCTTCGGGCAACACCTCTCTCCATTTTCCCTTTGCATTTTATAACCTCTTTTTCATGTTTTGAATGATGGTCTTCTTCGTGGACTCGTCCTTCCCATTTGCGCATCGGTGGTATGGCGTTGATAGGAACCTTTTGATTTTATGATCTTCGGGGAACTTTGGCACCTTCCTGCCGATGAACTACTTCCCATTGTCACACGTAATTTTGGAGGGGATCCCTAATCGACATATGATGTGGTCCCAGAAAAAGTCTATGATTTTTTTTCTCTTATCTTTTCGGAGGCCTGTGCTTCCACCCATTTCGAGAAGTAGTCAATCATGAATAGAATAAATCTAGATTTACCCGGCGCTGACAGTAGGGGACCGACGATGTCCGTCCCCCATTTCATGAACGTCCATGGTGATAAGACTGAATGTAGTTGTTCACCGGGTTAGTGAATCATTGGGTTCGAACCATTGAAATTTATCACACCTCTGAATGAATTTCTTTGTGTCCTTATCTATGCTGTACCAATAGTAGCCCGCTCTGATCACCTTTCGAACTATAGAATCGGCACCAGAATGATTTCCACAGGTGCCCTCGTGGATTTTCGGAAGCACATATCGGTGTTCCTCGGTCCGAAGCATACTGCTAGAGGTCCCTCGAAGGTCCTTCTATATAGAGTTCCATTCTTGTCGAGTGCAAATCGAGTTGCTCTGGTTCGAAGGGCCCTCGATTCTTTTTGATCCGCAGGCAGTTTCTCGCTTCTCAAATAATTGAAGTACTTGTTTCTCCAATCCCACATCAGACTTGTGGAGTTGATCTTGGCATGGCCTTACTTCGATCACCAACTTGGATAGCTGTACAAAAGCCCCGGGGAGTATGTCATCTTCTTCGACGGATGATCCCAGGTTTGCAAACGCGTCAACCTAGCTATTTTGCACTCGAGGTATATGGACCAGAGTCCATTCTTTGAAGCGATGCAATGTGACTTGAATTTTGTCTAAGTATCTTTGCATCCAGTCCTCTCGAACCTTGAAGCTCCCATTTACTTAGTTACTACTAGAAGGGAATCACATTTTGCTTCAATGGTTTCTGCTCCTAGGCCCTTAGCCATCTCGAGACCTGCAATCATAGCCTCATACTCAGCCTCGTTGTTTTACAATTTTGCAGTTTTTACAGATTGTCTAATCATGCCGCCCGTAGGTGGTTTCAGAACTACGCCGAGCCTGGAACCTTTCTCATTCAAGGCACCATCAGTGAAAAGGGTCCATACCCCCAATGAGGCACCCGTATTTAGTAAGAGTTCTTTCTTTACCTCAGGCACAAGGGTGGGCGTAAAGGCGGCACGACGTCCACCAAAATTTGGGACTTGATAGCTTTTCGGGGTTGATACTCAACATCTTATCTTCCGATTTCAATGGCCCATTTGGCCAATCGGCCCCATAATTCAGGCTTATGCAAGATGTTCCGAAGAGGATATGTTGTTAAAACACATATATGATGACATTGAAAATAAGGTTTCAATTTTCGAGATGCACTTATTAATGCAAGAGCTAATTTTTCCAAGTGAGGGTACATGGTTTCAGCATCTCCTAGGGTCCGACTTCCGTAATAGACAGGGAATTGTGTACCTTTTTCTTCTCGAAATAACACACCACTTACCGCCACTTCAGACACGGCCAAATACAAGTACAGCGTTTCGGCCCTCTTCGGGGTATGGAGCAGAGGCGGGTCCGAGAGATATCGCTTTAGTTCTCCCAAGGAATGTTGGCATTCCAGTGTCCAACTCAAAAAAAAATTTCTTCTTGAGTAGGGAGAAGAAGTAGTGGCTCCGATCTGATGACCTCGAGATGAATCAGCCTAAGGTTGCTATCCGCCCCGTCAGCCGTTGTACTGATTTCACGTTGTTCACCATGATGATTTCCTCGATGGCCTTGATTTTGTCAGGATTGATCTCGATTCCCCTTTTCGACACCATGAAGCCCAAAAATTTGCCCGATCCGACTCCGAAGGCGCACTTTTCGGGGTTGAGCTTCATGTTGTACCTTCTAAGGACATCGAATGTTTCCTGCAAATTAGTCAAATGGTCCTCTGCACGCAGGGACTTAACTAGCATGACATTAATGTAAACTTCCATCAATTTGCCTATTTGATGTTCCAACATCTTATTAACTAGGCGTTGATACATGGCACCCACATTTTGTAGCCCGAAGGGCATTACATTATAACAATATGTACCATACTTCGTGATGAACAAAGTTTTTTCTTGGTCTTCCGGGTTCATTTGGATCTGATTGTACCCGGAGTTGGCGTCGAGAAATGTAAGGATATCGCGGCCGGCCGTGGCATCGATCAAACGATCGATGTTGGGCAACGGGAATGAGTCTTTAGGGCATGCTTTATTTAAGTCTTTACAATCTACGCACATCCTTAACTTATTTCCCTTTTTGGGAACCACTACTATGTTAGCCAACCAATCGGGGTATTTTACCTCCCTAATTGATCCTATCTTGAGGAGTTTTGTTACCTCGTCTTTGATGAATGCATGTTTTACCTCGGACTGAGGTGTCCTCTTCTATTTCACCGGTTTGAACCTGGGGTCGACGCTCAGTCGATGGGTGGTTATTTCTGGAGGGATACCTGTCACGTCTAAATGTGACCAAGAAAAGCAATCAATGTTGTTAATAAGAAATTGGATGAGTTTTTTTCCTGAGTTTGGGGATAAAACCCCGTTCCCAGGTATACCTTTTGATCTGGAATATGCTCTATCAGGACGGCCTGATAGATTTCTTCGATCATCGATGTCGTTGCATTCGACTCCTCGGGGGCAACGAAGGTTCGGGGGGTGAGGAAGTCTTCTTCATTGATGTCGGCGCCACAGACTACCTATTCTTCGGGGGTCATCCTGCTTTCTGATTTATCCTGGACTGGGGGAGTTGATGTCGGTTCCATGTCATGTACCGCGAACATCTCTTTTGCCGCATGCTGCTCTCCATACACCATTTTTACGCCATACTTTTTGGGAACTTCATCATCTGATGAAGAGTCGATGGCACCGCCCTCATGTTGTGTATCCACAGACTTCCAAACAAGGCATTATACCTCATGTCGCCTTTGACAACATGGAACTTGATGTCCTGGGCTGCACCGGACACGTTGACTGGGAGGATAATTTTGTTTCGCTCGCCATATTGAATCTATTGAGGACTCGAGAGGTGGGTATGATCTGATTGAGCAGTCCGAGCTGCTCCACCACCTTCGACCTGATTATGTTGGCCGACCTACCTGGATCCACGTTTAATTTGAACGTTATTCAAAAGAAAAGAAATTACTAGTGCATCACTATGCGTTTGGGACAAGGCCTCGATGTCTTCTTCTCTGAATGTAAGAGTGCTTTCACATATGTAGCTCTGAATTTGCTTTCCTGCTGCAATGGATACTTTGGCCCGTTTGAATATAGGTCCCTGTGGGATGTCGGTACCACCAATGATCATGTGAATGATTTTCTGAGGTTCTACTGGTTCATCCTTTCTGTTCGCTCTCTTTCTCGAATGTGGTTCTTGGCTCGATTACTGAGGAATTCTCGAAGGTTCACTTCGTTGGTCAGCCGGGCCACCTCCTCTCGGAGCTGCCTATAATCCTCGGTCCTATGACCGTGAATGCCATGGTATTCGCACGTCAAGTTGGGGTTTCTTCGGGAAGGATCTAATTGTGCGGGCTTTGGCCTTCTGGTATTCCTAATTATACCCATAGTTGATACGATGTCCGAGACATGGATGTTGAAGTTGTATTCCGACAATCAGGGTGCCTCTATTGGCCTCGAATGCCTGTCAAACCCGATCTTGCTCATGAGTCCCCGGGAATTTTGGTCTCGATCTACTCCCCGTTCATTTTGAGGTATATTCCGCCTCGAAGTGTCTCTTTGATCTTTGATGTACGGCTGGTAACTTTCTTTGCTTGATCTCGATTCCCTTTTCGTAGGACCTTATCCTTTTTCTAGGAGCCTTCTTGGATTTACTGAGCTAGAAGGGGCTCCTAATTGGTCGTCTTCGATCTTGATCTTCGATTGATATCTCCAAGTCACGGCGGGATACTCAATCAAGTTCTGCTTTAGCTGCTTCAAAGCTATCGATCTTCGTTTGTTCAAGACCTGAGTGAAGTCCTGGACTACCCAGTCATCGAAGAACGGTGGTAACTCCATTCGCTCCATCTGAAAGCGAGATACAAATTCCCTCAGCATTTCGTTCTCCCTTTGTTTGATCTTGAAGACGTCGGACTTCCTCGTAGTAACCTTGATGGCACCGGCATGTGCCTTCACAAAAGAGTTTGCCAACATGGCAAATGAATCCATTGATTTTGAGGGTAGGTTATGATACCACATCATGGCCCCCTTTGACAGCGTTTCCCAAATTTTTTTCAGCAAGACGGATTCAATCGCGTCATCCTTTAGGTCATTCCCTTTTACAACACAAGTACAAAATGTGATGTGCTCATTGGGGTCCGAGGTCCCATTATACTATGGGATATCGGGCATTTTGAACTTTTTTGGAATGGGCTTCGGATCCGTACTCGATGGAAATGGTTTCTGCACGAACTTCTTCGAGTATACCCCCTTCAGAACCGGAGGTGCGCCCAGGATCTGGTCGACCCTCGAGCTATAGCTTTGTAATTTTTTTTCATTGGATTCTATCTTCTTTTCTCCTGATTCAATTCTTTGGTTGAGATCCTCGAGCATTTTGACAATAGTGGGGTATGTTCCTGACCCGTTATTACTCGATCTTTCTGGTGCTTGCTCGACTTGAGGAGCTGTTTCCGGCCCTTCTGTGCTCGGGGTTTTTTGTTGACTCTGTAGCTGAGCAATGGCAAAATGTTGTGCTTGCAACATCTTGAATATGATTTGTAGGATGACTTTATTTCGAGCACGTGTTTGTTTGTGAGTCAGGTTGGACTTCTCCTTGCACGCTTCCTCTGACATCCGCATCCAAATCTATGCTTATTGCAATATGCGAGCCATCATCAACTGGTTGGGAATAGTTGCTACTCCGGGGTTAAGCGGTGGCACACCGGCTGCTGAAGCTGCTGCATTAGTTTTCCCGTGGAAAGAGAGGCCATTGTTGCTATGCACTCGTGCCTTAGCTGAGTTTGACATGTTTTGGCCTGAAATCAAAAAATCTTGGTCAAGAAGAAGTGTGAAGAATAACGTGTATTATCAGAAAACTAGCACTAAAATAATCACTATTATCTTTAGCCCCACGGTAGGCGCCAAACTGTTTGCCTTGAAAATGGTATTAACAATTATATTTGATTTTGTGGTTCTAGGAATATGTGATTTATTTCAATACTAGATATTAGGCAATAGACGCCAAGCGTGAATAAGAAAAGTAATATAGGAATATATGAGAATAGTGGTGTTCCAACCAAGTTGTTACTAGGCTAGGCCTCGAGGTCGAATTGTTGCGCTTAATAGCGGGTTGTCGATGAAGGGATAACAATATTGGGGGTCTCGAGGATGGCCCTTTATGATGAATAATGAATAATAAGTGAAGAACAGTTAATGAACACAATATATGAAAGTAATAAATCAGTAGAATAATTGCGGAGCACGTTTAGGAAAGAGAGCAGAGAATGTTCTTGTTGTATTCAATATTTGTTATCTTTACAAAATGACAAGGATCCTCTTTATATAAAAGGGGGGATCCCAACATAGTACATGTACAATTATGACAAGTAATGTTATTGGCATAGCTATTTAATGGCTCAGTGCGGACTTGTACTATTCTCGCAGACTTGGTCAGCTCTAATCACGTTCCCTTGAGAATTTTCCGCCTTTCCATGACGGTCTACCTCGAGTAGAACAAAGGGAACCTTTGATATGCTCCGTCGAGGGATGCACCTCGGGGCCATGCTTCGAATTTTGTCCCAAGCTTCTCGATGCCAGGCGTGGAATGCCATAGTGTCCTCAAAATCGGAGAGTCGATTTTGGCCATATACAATGTGGATACAAATTGTCCCTGGATAGTTCTAGAGTTAAATTCTATTAAAGTACATTTCAAACGGAAGTTGAATTTATTTCATATCCGTTTTTTCAATAATCTAGTCTTATTAGCTCATGTCTTGTACTACTAGTCCTTAGAATGTTGTTTGGAATCCAAATATATCAATTGTTGTTCATATTTATTTTATTAGAATTGTTGTTAATTATTAATTGATTTATCTAACGGCTCAGATTAGATGTCATCACGACCTGTGGATTTTGGGTCGTGACATAATCAAAATTCAAACATGAAATTCATACAAAATATTCTTCTTTTGAAAATTCTTAATCTTGACATATATGTTCCTATACTATATGTGGGAATAACAAGGTAGCTCATGGTCAACATGTCTTGTGATGACCCAAAGGGTCATCTTGTATTTTAGAACTTGATTCCGCACTCTTTAGCTTTAAAAATCTTATTTTTACCCTCCTCGATTTGCGTGCGTAATCCGGACGTATTTCCGAAAATCTTTTATGTTGAAAATTTATAATATAATAATTTTTAGCCTTAAAAGTTGATTTTAGTTGAATTCGATCAACGTTTTGAGTCAACGGACCCGGATCCGTGTTTTTACGGTCCTGGTGGGTCCGTAGTGAAATATGGGACCTGGGCGTATGCTTGGAATCGAATTTTGAGGTCCCTAGCTCGAGATATGAATTTTTTTTGAAAAAATGAAAAACTGAAAATCTAATAATTTTAAGAAATTGGTTAATGTTTGATCTTGTGGTATCGGGTCCGTATTTTGGTTCTGGAGCCCGGTACAGGTCCGTTACAATATTTATACCCTATCTGTAAAATTTGGTGAAAATGGAATTGAAATGATATGATTCGGACGTCTGATTGTGAAAATAGGAATTTCAAAGTGTTCTTGGGAATTTCATGTGATTTGGTGCTAAATTCGTAGTTCTAGGTGTTATTTTGGCGATTTGATCGCACGAGCAAGTTCGTATGATGTTTTTAGACTTGTGTGCATGTTTGGTTTGGATCCCCGAGGGATCGGGTGAGTTTCGGATAGGCTACGGTGTAAAGACCCGTAAAAGTTTCTTGTTTAAAATAATGCCCGAATGAGTCCCCGAGTTGTTTTTATTGTGGAAATTTTTAAAACATATCTAAATTGAGTAAAAAGAACCCCGGGATTTAAAGAATAAAACTTCCCAGAAAGTAGGCATTATGCGACGCACTTTGCGATCACATAACGTGTATGCGGACCGCATAATGGTCGCATACACGGGTAGATCACTGCCCCATTTGAGGACAACTATGCAGCCCAATATGCGATCGCATTTTGGTTCTGCAGACCGCATAGTTGTCGATTGTTGCCTTTCATTTTTGGGAGGGAGGTTATGCGACGCACTATGTGATAGCATAACATGTATGTAGACCGCATAATGGTCGCATACCTGAACAGTGTGTTTTAAATTTTGGCCCATCTTGAAGGCCATTCTACGGACCGCATGTCAGGAATGCGATCGCCTTCCTGACAGCATTCTTGTGTCGGACTTTTATTTTTTTTATTTTAAAACCCGACCCCCAGTTCATTAAAACACCTGTCCCCTTCATTTTTAACCATTTTTTGAACAAAATTAGAGAGAGGGGATAGAGGCTTCTTGAGAGAGAAAGCTTCATCTTTATCAATTGGATTATCAAAGTCACTTATGCCTGGAAATTTTGAGTAATCATCTTTTTCTTCATTCTAACAGGTAAGAATTCCTAACCCCTTTCCATTGGTTTTCAGGTTTTAAACAAAAAGGGGACTCTTATGAATTGATTCTTGAAAATATAAGTTGATACCTTGCATGCATGATCATGTCCATGATCTAGTAAGAGGAAGTGGGTTGGGGTAAAATTCACAAAGCAGGGGTGGTAATCTAATGGGGTCGCCTAGCATTCGATAAAATGCTTAAAAGAGTTCAAATTGTATGCATGATTTCCAATTCTGAGTTGAATATGTTTAATTGTGAACTAGATTGACAATACTAGTCGGTTCGGTGATTTGTGAGTAAAAGTTAAAAAGGGATTTTGACCCCAGGTATGTATGGCTAACTTTAACCTTTGTAGAATCCTCTTGTTGGGTCCGGGAATTCGGTATGTGTACCTTGTTTGAAAATATGTGAATTGATTGTTCAAACGTGTTGAGACATAAGATTCTATTCTCTGATTGTCCTAGTTGATTTCCACACTACCGTGCTATATGAGATTGTGAAAAGTATTTTGATGTGCCTATCTTATTATGTGCAAAGCTCATAAATGCTCGAAGGTATCGATATGAAAGTATGTTTTAATGAATAAAAAATGTTAATGTGCCCAAGTGTGGGAATGTATATGATGGCTAAAAACCGTGCGTGGTAAGTAATGAAAAAGGGAATCGTGAAATGATGTAAATAAGTTGAACGATTATGGCAACACCGTGTACATGAATTACTGCTTGGTGAGAGTCATCGTGCCTTGAGCTCAAATAGCGAATTGTTGATATGAGCTTGTGTTCCTTGAAATGAAGAATTCTTGTGATTTGATTTTTTGTGGTTGTTGTTACGAAATATGATTGTCAGGTGGGATCAGGTTTCGCGCCGCAACACAAACTAATAAGGATGGTGGGTTGTGAGGTAATAAGGGTGGCCGGGGTAATAAGGATGGAATGTGATCATTATCACTATTGAAATAAAAATCTATGAAACTTGGGTTGTGAGGTAATAAGGGTGGCCGAGGTAATAAGGGTGGCCGAGGTCATAAAGGTGGCCTAGGTAATAAGGATGAAATGTGATCATTATCACTATTGAAATGAAACTCTATGAAACTTGGGTTGTGAGGTAATAAGGGTGGCCGAGGTAATAAGGATGGAATGTGATCATTATCACTATTGAAATGAAAATTTATGAAACTCTTGAATATGGTGATGTTGAAGGGGGAAAAGGATGAAACTTGTTGATTTTGGTTGTTTCTTTCCACGTGCATTGATTGATTGGTTCTATTACTGTCTCTTGATTGTGTATTGTTTGATTTGTTCTGTGTTAATTGTCTGAGTATGTGCAAATTGGGTGTTCTAAATATGTTGAGCCATGATGCCCTACTCTCTGACTGTCTAGCTGAAATTCATGTATTTGCTATTCGGAACTGTGGAAAAGTGATTTACTTGTGAATGTTTTGCCATGTGTAAGGTTGGTTAAGTACACTGATGTGCCGGTATGAAAGATTGGTAGCGAACTCAAGTATGTGAATATGGTTAAGTGCTAAGAGTTCTGAAATGATATGATAAACAGGAATTGTGGTTGATTCAGTCATACTACACTGATTGTGGAACTGTCTTATTTTGACTCGTGTTTTGGGCAATGATCTGTTGTGACTTGATATCGTATGGGTGATTGGTTGTACTGAGATTTTGTCCTTACGATGAAATTCTCTGTGAATATGGTGTTGTTGGAAAGGAAAAAGGGGAATCTGTGGAACTTGTGATTTTGATTGTTTCTGTTTCTGTGTAATGCTTGCTGATTCTATTACTGTCTCTTATATGTGCATTGTTGATCTTACTTAGAGTAAAGTTTGTTCATACAGACCAGTAAAATTCAAGTGACTGAGGTCCCTTTTGCCGGGGGCGCTACATTCTTATGATGATTGTAGGTGGTTACATAGTAGGTAATTCAGCCCACCGATCACAGTGCCTCCTCTCCATTCCGCCAGCTGCATTGGTGATCCCCACTTCCTCTCGGGGCCATGTGTGGTTCATGCCACCTTCTTTTGAGTTTATTGTGTATTGTAAGGTATAGCCGGGGCCTTGTTGCCAGCAGGTAATGTTATGTTTCTAGTATTCGTAGAGGCTCCGTAGACACAATGTGGGTAGTGTACATATGTATTTTGGGTAAGTAATGGTACGGTTCATAATCGTGGTGCACGTTGTAAATGTTGTATGTATTTTGTAAGTATTTGGCATCATATGTTGGGAATGATAACAAGTAGAAATGAATCCAAGTCGTAAGTTTATGCTTAAGTTATGAATGGCTATTTCACATGAATAATGTATATTGAAATCATGGGGTAATGCGTGGGATAGGAAAGGCATATCAGGTTCGCTTGACCGGGTTCATTCGGTTAGGCGTTGGTCTCGTCCCTTGATTTTGGAGCGTGACATACGGAGTGAAATGAACTTAGGAAATATATCTGGTGTGCTTCAGGTCTGCAGGTCTCGCAATTGTGAGGTTTGGCTCGCAAATGTGAGCCTCGCATTTGCGAAGAAACACCGCATTTGCGAGCATGGGCTGGGAATAGGGGACTCCCGCATTTGCGAGGTTAGGGTCACATTTGCGGAAGTTTGATGTTCGCAATTGCGAACGGATTACTCGCATTTGTGAAGGCTGCAGAAATGCCACAAGTTTGCATTTGCGAGCTTCGCAATTGTGAAGCTCAGGTCGCAAATGCGACATCTACAGCTGGTAAATCTTGACTTAGACGGGCTTTTGCTTATTTTTCAAAACTTTCAAACACAAGAAACCCTCTTGCAGATTTACCCTCTTGGGGATTTGGGTAGAATTAAGGATTTTTGAGAAATTAAAATTTAGACCTCAATTTGGGGTCGGATTTTGAAACTAGTTATATATTTGGGCTCGGGGTTGAATGGGTGAATGGGTTTTAGTCCGAACCTCGAGTTTTAACCAAGCGGGTCTGGGGTCGATTTTTGACTTTTGGGGAAAAGTTTGGGAAACCTAAATTTATGTATTGAAATTGATTTCTTTAGCAATATTTGATGTTATTAAGTTAATTGTGGCTATATACGAGTGGTTCAGAGGTGGAAATTAGAGGAAAAGCGGTAATTGAGTAGTGAGTGGCCTGTGAATCGAGGTAAGTGTTGTGTCTAACCTTGACTTGAGGGAATTAGGAACCCTCTAACTATGTGATTATATGAAATCCATGTGAGCGGCGTATATGCAAGGTGGCGAGTGCTTATACGCACCAAATTATCTGTTTTCCTTTATTGATTGCTTTCCTTTAATTGTTTCATTTCATGTCTTAATTATTATATGCTCTAAATGCTTCCATGCTTAACTACTACGTGATAATTAACATCTTCTCCTGTTAGTTGTGTTAGTTCTTCCCATAAGTCCCATAATCCCTACTATTTGCTTATTTTGACTTGATTGCACCTTTTAATTGTAAATTGCTGGATTGGTCTCGCTGTGGAGTATTATTTGAGTATATTTTATATTAATCAAGGTTTCCTTTGATTGGTACAATTTGGTATTTATTTATCGTAAAGGCCTTGTGATTTAGACTGTAAATTGACTGTGCATATAAAGTGTTTGATACTGATATGGTGGGATCGGGCTGCACGCCGCAACAGGAGGAATAAGGGAGAATTGATATGGAGGAATAAGGGTGAATATGTTTATACGGTGGGATCGGGTTGCACGCCGCAACAGGAGAAATAAGTGTAGATTAATATGGAGAAATAAGGGTGAATTATCTTATTAGTATTGATGCCTGGTGGGATCGGGTGGAGGAATAAGGGAGAATTTTGTGATGTCTGGTGGGATCGGGTTACACGCCGCAACAAAACTATATGTTTCTATTCCCTGAACTGCATTTCTTTCCAGTATCTCTTTCATTATATGATATAGTAAGGATTGGTAATTCTTAACGACATTGGTTCACTCTAGAGGCTGTTGTTATCGATTTCAGTTGGCTGCTTGAATCTGCTCTGTAATTCTTTTGTTTTGTCATTTATATACTGCGTACAGGTTGTGTATAGATGCCCCGACTTAGCCTCGTCACTACCTCGTCGAGGTTAGGCTCGGTACTTACCAGTACATGGGGTCGGTTGTACTAATATTACACTCTGCACATTGTGCATATTTTGGAGACGGTCCCAGCAAGGGTCATTAGTGATCCTGGATCGGATATTGCGGAGACTTGAGGTATGGTTGTTCAGCGCCCACAGCACCTCGAGTCCCCATCCTCTTTTCTCTTAGCTGTATAATTCCATTCAGACATCTTTATACTAATTTCAGACCTTTATGTGTATTACTTTAGAAGCTCGTGAACTCGTGACACCAGATTCAAGGAATTGTAATAGACGATTGGCTGTTAAATTTATGCATTTGTACTTAGAGCATATATGTTCTTTTAGTTTGTTATCAATGTTACTGTTTAAACTGCTAAAAGAAGTAAAAATGTTCTAACGTAACGTATCTTTCATATCATCTTATCATAGGTAAATGGATAAAGCATGAGGGAATACAAACTTATACATATGAAGTACGGGCCTATAAGACCAAAAGAGTCACTCATATATTGAACATGGGCCGACAAGGCCATACAATCTTTTACGTACATCACATCTGTCTACAAGGCTCTAAGAATACATAATTTCTATAAAGGTCGGGACAGAGTCCCGCCATACCAAACAATACACGTCTAAATTATATTAACCAATCAAGCAACTCCGAAAATAAATGGAGCACACCAACATCTTCCGCGGAGCTAATAGCCTACTTGGAGGGCTCTCGACCTGTCTATCAGGACCTGCGGGTATGAAACGCATCATCCCCAGGCAAAAAGGAATGTCAGTACGAATAATGTACCAAGTATGTAAGGCACATAAATAAGTACATAACAGACATGGAAGAAGTATAGAGTAAATAACTCAACCTGTAAGTCTGGATTACTCTGTAAATCATGAAATACTTATAGCGTCATGCATATGCATATGAATGTCATGCCGTGCATAGGTACATGTGTTCATAACATCATCAAGCCTCTGAGGGCATCCCATCATATCATCTCGACCACTGTGGGAAAATCATCAACGTATACCAGTTGATCAGGTGGTGGTGCGTATATAACACCGTAACCTTTTTCCCATATCCCATACACATATAATATACATATATACGCGTATATAACTCCATATAGTCATGGGTCAATGTACATGTATAAATACATGAAATGCAAAAGAAATACGTTAATACGATTTTCTCGGAATGCCATAAAAATCAATAGTCCTTTCGGATAAACTTTATCAAATATGTATTTTTCTGGGACCCATGTATAGAAGATAAATAATAATTCGCATGGGGAATCAAGAATATAGACACCCCTAGTATTTCTAGGAATAGAGTCTTTATGAAAGTTGCGTATTTTGCTCGCTTCATTTGTATTATAGATCATGCCAAAAGAAAGAAGGGATAGCGTTAACATACATGAACCAATTCTCTTGACAATCCCTTTAACACCCGTTGATTGCTACAACACGTAACAGCAAGATCGGAGTAAGGAATAATCCGTATGATATTCTTGAAAAAAGTTGTACCAAAACTATTCCAACAAAGCAGCTACTGCTGAGGCTGCACAACGTTATTCATTTCTGATTTTCATATTGGGATCTTGCTTCATCTTCAATTGTGTTACCGAAGATATAAGGAGTTATCTATTCTCCTTATACCAAGAAGTTCTTTGATTAAGGTTCTCTATTAATTTACAAAACTTAGCATCTTCCTTTAAAATTCATGAACCATATTACTAATAAAGAATAAGATGCTTATTTTCAAGAATAGAAATGACCGTTCACTTTTGTGGATCTTTGATAACACTTCTCCACCCAAAATGATATAATGCAGTTATCACTTAAGATAATGCCACCTTTTCCAAGTGAACTAAGATTCATCACATATAAGATGTATTGTTGCCACGTATATCTTCAAGATTTATCCAAAATATATTATGTAATTTTCCACAAATTTAAGTTAATCTCCCACTTAAAAATCCATAATTACCCAATTATCAACATAATTAAAAATTATCTCAAATTACTTAATATACTACT
This sequence comes from Nicotiana paniculata, assembly GCA_005239505.1. NCBI lineage: Eukaryota > Viridiplantae > Streptophyta > Magnoliopsida > Solanales > Solanaceae > Nicotiana > Nicotiana paniculata. Next base: position 26,541 of record ML353788.1, on the reverse strand, counting down.
CGCTTTTAATACACTTTTCACACTCTTCTATTATGGCCGTCTGGTACATTCTATGACACTAGTCCATAAATACGGGGTATTATGACTTAGCCCGTATTTTACCCCAAAATGTCAATTTTCAACGAAATTCATTTTCTTTGATTCTCTCACTCTCTCACCTCCATGAATTTACTTATTACTTGTTTGAAGTAGTACAATACTACATGGTGCAACATCATCGTAATTTAATACTGTGAAGCGTAACATCATCGTAATATAATACTGCGGGACGTAACATCATTCCCCCCTTTGGAACATTCATTCTCGAATGTTGACATCATTATCATTTTCTTGACTTATGGCTCTTATGAATACCTTAATACTCTCATTTCCATTTAGGCAGTTGTTCTGTGAATAAATCGAAAGGCCAGAGCATTCCCCCATTTAGGTCTCATTCCCACGCCATGACTTGTGATCGAATTCCTTTCAATCTCGTAACTGTTGCTACCTTCTATCATTCAGCCTCTATGATACTGACCTTGTAAGTGTGCCTATGCGACTCTTCTCTCCTTTTTCCTCAAGCTTTTAGCCAATCTCTAGGCCTTACTTTGTAAACATATACAAAGATTGACAACATGTCCATCTGGGCATCTATAGGTATACTTGAATTTATTTGCTCGGTACTTTGTAGAACTTCCGGATGTGGCTATATCTTATTTGATCTTCTTATCCATTCGTATGACTTTACTGCATTTACGTAGGTCATACTATACCATAATTCTTACTTCGGTTTATCTTTACTGAGGTCTGCAACCAACTCCGAGTTACTCTCGTTGTTTATCCTTAAGACTGATGGTCTAATCTCATCTTATAATGTTGAAATTTTATCCATCTATTTTTGATTTACCTCAATATTTATCTACATTCTACCACTGATAACTTGAAACCTCTTACGTAATCACTTGGGCTCACTTTGCATCGAGGAACATTTGAAGTGATTTCCATAATCGTATTTCATAGTATCTCAATGTCATTCACCTTATGGGGCTATTCTGAAATATGTCCTCCTTCTCCCCTTTATTTTAATCAAATCATTATTCAATCGAAAGCCCAAACGTTATCTTTTATCTGCCACAATTACACATTTATTTCACTACCAGGGTAGCATTCCCTGCTGCTAGTCTTAGACTCCTTTGAGTTCATTCGGCTATACTGAGCCTTCTATAACTTAGAGAACCCATCAGCTCTCTTATTTTCACGGGCTTAACCCCGAGAACTTATTCATTCTCTTCACCTTCTCACTTACCATTTCTTGTTCTTACTTTGTCTTCCTAAAACTTTGTCGCTTTATCATACTATAGCTTGCGACCTACATATATCCATTTATAATGCACGCAATCTTGTTTTATCATAGATTTCTTTGTATTATTTTGGAATATCAAATGAGACATCTCATCGTCCCTATCTCTTCTTTACTCTCTTGGCTAGATCTCTCAGTACCTAGAAACCATAGGCTGGAAACTATACCATTGACGATGCTGCTATCGTTCCTGGATATTGAATACATATGCTTCTAGCCTTCTATCCGAAATATGGACTATTCACAACCTTCTGTATTTGAGTATCTCATACGTTGTTCACCTTTACCTTACTTACCTTAAAATATCTCATCACATCTTGTATCTCTTTCATAACCTTCCTTCGACATAGGTATGATTCACATTCATAACTTGGAGCTTTAGTATAATACTACAATCAGGTGGGAGCTTCATACCGACTTCTTATGAGGATGTTACTTTTCTAACTGTCTTTATCGAAGAGATGTTATAAACTATGGTTGTTGTACTATCTCTCTTGTACCTCTGATATTAAGGTTGGACCTGCAATGTTCTCGAACACGATTTGTATAATTTTCTAGGTTCAGTAATCAGACTCTTGATTTACTTAGTTGATGTACCTCTTCAGTTTCCTCTTCCCTTTGATCAACCTTCGTGTAAGCTTAAGCTATCTTCCGATCTGTAGTCCATGGTATTAGCTATTACTTTAGTCCTACATGGACGCTATAGAATATCCAGGATATAATCTTCTAACAATTCAATTCCTTGTCTATAACCTGGACTCAATTCTTCCTTTTAACTTATATTGGATTCTTCTACAGTTGTATGATTGTCAACATATATGTATATTCTGGAATCTCAACTGTTCTTATAATGTAACCAACTCTGGATCATTGATCGAATAGTTACTTTCGTTCCTTCTCAACTTTCTTTAAACATAAGCTATTACTTTTCCTGGTCTTCTGCCTCCTTGTTTCGAGCATACTTAGCTTATCTTAGTTACCACGCATGCCGGAATTTTAATGCAACTCATATTATCTCGAATATTACTTTTGACTTTACTTCTCATTTACTATCCATGGTAGGTTCCTCTTTCTTATGGAGGATGTACAATGTTATTGTGAAACTGTTGTTACAGGACCATTTCCTCTTTATGTAATGACCCGACTGGTCATTTTGAGCTCTAGCGCGTCGTTCAGCAGTTTGAAGTCGTGAGCAGCTCCATTTCAGGTATTATGACTTTTAAGTGTGGTCGTAAGTGAATTACGGGAAGTTTAGAGTTGATTTGGAAAGAAAATTCTCATTTTAGAAGCCTTAAGTTGGAGAAATGGACTACGATTGGAATTTTGAGTAAACGGCCTCAGAATCAGGATTTGAAGGTTCCTGCAGGTTCGTATGATGATTTCGGACTTGGGCGTATGTCCGGATCGGGTTTTGGATAACCCGAGAGCATTTCGGCGTATATTGTGGAAGTCAGCATTTTTGAAGGAATTTTCTAAGTTTGGCTTGAAGCGCATTTCACTGATATTGATGTCCGTTTGGTATTTCGAGTCTGGGAATAGCTTCGTATGTTGATTCTGGAGTTGGGAGCGTGATCGGAAGTAATTCGGATGTCCGGATGTCATTTTGAAGTCATTTGGCTAAAGATAGAAATTTGAAGGTTTTGAAGAAATCCGACCGGAAGTGGAATTTTTTATATCGGGGTCGGAGTGCGATTCCATAAGTTGGAGCAAGTTCGTAATGTCAAATATGACTTATGTGCAAAATTTGGGGTCAATCGGACGTGATTTTATAGGTTTCGGCATCGGATGTAAAAGTTGGAAATTTCTAAGTTCATAAAGTTGGGATTTGGGTGCGATTCGTGGTTTCGATGTAGTTTGATGTGATTTGGGGCCTCGAGTAAGTCCGCATTATGTTTTGGAACAGGTTGGTATAATTGGATGGGGTCCCGGGGGCCTCGGGTGGATTCCGGGTGGTTAACGGATCAATAATTGAAGTTAGAAAAGGAGCTGGAATTGCTGTAATCTGGTGTGACTGCACCTGCGAGGCTTTGGCCGCAGGTGCGGCTATGGCGCCGCAGGTGCCAAGAAGTGGTGGTCTGGCTGGGAGCGCAGGGGCAATGATATTTCCGCACCTGCGAAGCCGCAGATGCGGGATATGGGGCGCAGGAGCAAAGTTGGCTTGAGCTGAGGAAAGCCGCAGGTGCGGAGGTTTGGTCGCACCTGCGGAATCGCAGGTGCAAGAGTTGGATCGCAGGTGCGAAAAAAATGGCCTGGGCAGAATGTTTTAAAACCGAGATTGTTGGTATTTCCTTCAATTTTTCTTTTGGTTTGGACGATTTTGAGGAGCTTCAAGAGAAGGTTTTCATCAAGGATCACAAGGTAAGTAATTCCTTCATGTTTCTAAGTTAAATACAAGGTTATTGCATGGAATTATACATGAAAATTGTGGGAAAATTTGGAAAATATTAAAGAAAACCTAGAAATGGTATTTTGGATTACTACCACGAATTTGAGCATAGAATTTAGAGTAAATTGTATATTTGAGCTAGTAGAGCTATGGGTAGAATATGTCCTCGAGAAATTTCGAATTTCCAGGCACGTGAGCCCGAGGGCATTTTGGTCAATTCACTAAGGAGGGTTGGGAAATTATATAATTTGGAATTTGTTACAAATATTAGAGTATATTTTCAATGGTTTGCCGTTATTTGGATAGTTTTGGGGCGTTGTACGTTCGTTGGAGTCGTCGGAAGGGCTTGGAAGCCGGTTATGGGACTTCGGAGCAAGGTAAGTCTCCTTTCTAACTTTGTGAGGGGGAATTGTCCCCCTAGGTGAACTAATTAAGTATGTGCTATTATCTTCGGGGGACTACGTACGCACGAGGTGACGTGGGTCTGTGTGTAGCTACTATTATGCCATGTCCCGGTAGTCTAGGACCCACTAGCATGCCTTACCTGTTGTACCCGTGATCCTGCCTATATTATTAGACTGCTAATATAATCGAAATCATAATTTAATATCTAAAGAAGACTAGAGTTCATTTTCTTAATCAGTTGGAAAGAGAATTGATTTCCTCCGTGGATAAATGTATACTTGATAAGGTGATATTATTGAATATTATTAGACTTGGCATATGAATTTCGAGAAAGGATTTAAACACTATTTTGTGGTTTTTAAAAGAGAAATCTGTCATTTACTTGAGTATTTATTTTCCCGACATATTCAGGGTGGGCTATTGATTGTGCATGACTGCATGTGACCTCTTCGAAATTTACATTCCACGAGTGGAGTGTTATTTCCCCACCTCTCATGGGAGCGGGCCGTATGCCGCGGCAGATTTAAAATGCACTTATGGTTCGGGTCGTTCGACCCTCGGCAGTGCATAGACATGATTATTTTATTGAAAAATGCACTTATGGTTCGGGTCGTTCGACCCTCGGCAGTGCATAGACATGATTATTTTATTGAAAAATGCACTTATGGTTTGGGTCATTCGACCCTCGGCAGTGCATAGAAATGATTATTTTATTGAAAGGTGCACTTCTGGTACGGGTTGTTCCACCCTCGGCAGTGCACAGAGATGATTATTATGATGGCTCAGGCCGGTTGTCCTTATCCCATATGCGCATGCTAAATTGTTAAATGTTTTTCATGGATTTTGAAGCGATAAGATATTTGGGGGGAAATGAGGAAGTAATTGATTATTTAAGATATTTGGGGGGGGGGGGAAATGAGGAAGTAGTAACTGTTTATTTACTTCCAGTATTTACTTGGATTTCAGTACCTTATATATTTGCTGCTTTACTACCTTTTCATGCCTACCGTGTTCATCATATGTTGTTAAATTAATTTGTTGGACCCTAGTGAGTGTCTTATTCGACCTCTCGTCACTACCTCTCTGAGGTTAGGCGGGCGACTTACTGAGTACACCTTGTTTTTGTACTCATGCTACACTTGTTGTGCATTTTTATTGCACAGGTACTTTCATAGCAATGTGGCGTATATGGAGACTTAGGCGAGCAGCATCTTCCGGAGGCGACCCGCAGCTGACAGATGTCTCCCTCATACTGTATTTAATTTCATTTTAAATTCCTTGTCCAATTTGTATTTCGGACAAGCTTTGTGATGATTGTATAGATTCTTAGAAATTGCTCATGTACTTGTGACACCAGGTTCTGAGATGTGTTGGGATATATTTTTAAAAAATGGAATATTTAAAACATTGTATTTACTTAATAGATTTTTTCAGTTATTATGTAATAAAGTGAAAAGTAATGATTTCAAAAATGCTAAAATAGGAAATGATGGTGTCCAGCGCCATCATGACCTTATGGATTTTGGGTCGTGACACTTTAGGTCACTGTGCTTAGATTGAAGCCTTATTCCTCATCTCCTCAACTAGTCTTTCACTGTAGTACTTAGGGAGGAACCTCTGACTCTTGTAAAGCTGCGAGCTGAGTACATCGTATACCCAATAAAATTTTTGATGTCCTTCCTCGCCTATAATTATCTATAGTTACTTACCTCCACGCCCTTGTGCTTGTAGGGTTTTTTATGAACTGATATTTTGATTGTCTTCCCAGTGGAACTATCTTTCATTCCCACAATACTCATACGGTACCTTTAACAGCCCCACTCCTATCTGAATACTTCTCAAATATTACAATGATGTTACCGCGAGGCTGAATTCACTATATTGGGTTTTACTATGTTTATCTTGCACAATCTGCTGACTCGTCTGTAATCTCCTGTCTCTTCCTTAATCAACTACCAACTACTCGTTGGCCCATTCTCATATCAATTTTCCGCGTAATCTTTCTTGGTTTATTTCCTTTGTTTTTAACTTACCTCTCGCACTGGTTCCTTATCTATCAATAACATTTCAGGCAGGAACCCTTACTTCCTCTCCATGACGTCGTGTTCACATAATGTTCTGGAATCTTAGCATATATGTAGGCTTTGGATAATTGCAACCTCATCTCTTTTTCATTTTTTTTTTTTTTTGCATTCTTCCTTTTCCATTCCATACTTACTAGAACCACATAATTCTGGCTTAGTGCCACATCGTCCCATATTCCCCCCTTTAGGGGAGTACTAAGAGTTGGAGCTATGATGACCTATTTACAGATTTTTTACCTATTCATCTTTGTCATATTTTCACATCATCGATGACCCTTACTCGCCTTGCGGTAATCCTTCTGTACCAAGGATAACAAAATTCCTTACTCACGAGGTTAACACTTAGTATAAATGTAACATACAATTCCTTAAGCTGAACTTTGCTCACATTGCTTGCTTTAGGGAAGCATCTCCTTGAATGACCATTCTCAGAATTCTCATGAATCTTTTTCTATGGTCCATTCTATTATCGCCGGAGCAAATATGAAATTCTCATGATGCCGACTATTATCAATCACTCAGTCCCTAATTCATGTTTAGTTTATCTTGTTCACCAATCCATACTGGTTCTATTACTCTGGGGTCTAACTTTTCCTTTTGGTAATCGCGTTAGAGTTGCAAACTTATTTCTCAAAATGAGGACATGACTTTGTGGCCTATACTCTTTTGTTGTCCTAAGGCATTTCACATCTCGTCTCTTCCTTCACTTGACTATAGATTCTGTAATACTGTTATCATTTGATCTACGGTTTTTAGCCGTGTATCATATCTTACTCATAATACTTCATTAACTCTTTTCTTATTTCCTACTAACATTTATGTCTATTACTTTATTCTGAAAACTCGAACAGGACATTCTTTTGATTTTAGCTCCCCTTGCTCCATCCACTGACTCTTCGAATTGCTTAACTTTCTCACTTTACTAGGGACGGGAGCCACATTTAGGTAATATTTATCCCTTCAAGGCTTCCAGTGCCGATCTTTGTAGTACTCATATCTAGCTGTACTATTTTAGAGTGCACCATCTGGATGTCTCACAAGGAGATTTATTAGCACTTTTGCAATATCCTTCGGAAACATCAACTAAAACAAATAATCCATCTAACATCTTGGGTTACTCTAACCCCAGTCGGAGTCTGATAACCCGTCTTTTTCTTAATCTATACTTGTTAGCCCACAATAGGGTATAATTGAGAGCGGTGGGGCCAATTGTACGTACATCTGTCACTTGTTGAATGTTACTCAAAATTCTTATATCTCCCTTTCTGAATGGTAAATAATGATAATCTTTATTAACTGGATACCCCGTACCCTTCTTCACCTTGTTTCTTTTACTTGCTGAAACTTGTGTCTACCTTCTGATTCTTTTTTACCATAAGAGTGAATAGGCATTCTTGCCTTAGGGATTCTTATTAAGAACCTTACGACTTTTAGTACACGCATGATCTACTAAAGACCTCACATTCACTCATCATAAGCAAGATGAAAAATCGAGTTCCTCTAACTCAACACTTCCACATCTATATCTCCTACCGATCATCTTTCTTAATGTAGGCATCGTTGTATTATGAATAAAGTAGAAGTTTGGAAATTGAGTTCTTACAACTAAGATCTACCACACGATCTAGAGTAGGAAGAAAGAGTGACAATCCTAAATGCCCTGTAGCCTCCTGATTATAAGTGTGGTGAATGACACACCCATAAACAAGACTCAACTAGACACGGCTTGTAGACACCCTAGGATAGAACTGCTCTGATACCACTTTTGTCACGACGACCCAAAAACCGATGGGCTGCGATAGGCACCCGGTACCCTACTCAATCGAGTATCCAATGTAACGTATCTTTCATATCATTCTACCATAGGTAAATGGATAAAGCATGAGGGAATACAAACTTATACATATGAAGTACGGGCTTATAAGACCAAAATAGTCACTCGTGTACTGAACATGGGCCGACAAGTCCATACAATCTTTTACGTACATGAAATCTGTCTACAAGCCTCTAAGAATACATAATTTTCATAAAGGCCAGGACAGATTCCCGCCATACCAAACAATACACGTCTAAATTATACTAACCAATCAAGAATCTCCGAAAACAAAAAAAAGCGCACCAATATCTTTAGCTAAGCTGATAGCCTACTTGGAGGGCTCTCGACCTGTCTATCGGGACCTGCGGGCATGAAACGCAGCGTCCTTAGGCAAAAAAGGACGTCAGTACGAATAATTTAGCGAGTATGTAAGGCACATAACTAAGTACATAACAGACATGGAAGAAGTATAGAGTAAATAACTCAACCTGTAAGTTTGGATAACACTGTAAATCATGAAATACTTATAGTGTCATGCATATGCGTATAAATGTCATGTCGTGCATAGGTACATGTGTTTATAACATCATCAAGCCTCTATTGGCATACCATCATATCATCTCAGCCACTGTGGGCAAATCATTAACATATACTAGCTGATCAGGTGGTGGTGCGTATATAATGTTGTAACCTTTTTCTCATATCCCATATACATATTATATACATATGTACGCGTATATAACACCATCTGGTCATGGGTCAATGTACATGTATAAATGCATGAAATGCAAAAGAAATACGTTAATAAGATTTTCTCGGTACGCCATAAAAATCAATAGTCCATTCAGATAAACTTTATCAAATACGTATTTTTCTGGGACCCATGAACAGAAGATATAATAATAATTCACTTGGGGAATCAAGAATATAGACACACCTAGTATTTATAGGAATAGATTCACTTATGAAAGTTTCATATTTTTCTCGTTTCATTAGTATTATAGATCATGCCAAAAGAAAGAAGGGATAACCTTAACATACTTGAATCAATTCTCTTGATAATCCCTTTAACACCCATTGATTTCTACAAGACGTAACGGCAAGATCGGAGTAGGGAAAAATTTTTATGATATTCTTGAGAAAAATTGTACCAAAACTATTCCAACAAAGCAACTACTACTCAAACTGCACAATGTTATTCAATTCTGATTTTCATATTGGGATACTGCTTCATCTTTTATTGTGTTACCGAAGATATAAGGAGTTATCTATTCTCCTTATACCAAGAAGTGATTTGACTAAGGTTCTCTATTACTTTGCTAAACTTAGCATTTTTCCTTTAAAATTAATGAACCATATTACTAATAAAGAATGAGATACTTATTTTCAAGAATGGAAATGACCGTTCACTTTTGTGGATCTTTGATAACACTTCTCCACCCAAAATGATATAATGCAGTTATCACTTAAGATAATGTCACATTTTCCAAGTGAACTAATATTCATCACATATAAAATGTATTGTTTCCACGTAAATATTAAAGACTTATCCAAAATATATTAGGTAATTGTCCACAAATTTAAGTTAATCTCCCACATAAAAATCTATAATTACCCAATTATCCACATAATTAAAAATTATTTCAAATTACTTAAAATATTAATCACTTTTAATACACTTTTCACTCTTCTATTATGGCCATGTGGTACCTTGATTGGCACTAGTCCATAAATACGAGGTATTATGGCTTAGCCCGTATTTTACCCCCAAAATGTCGAATTTTGACGAAATTTATTTTCTTTGATTCGTTCACCCTCTCACCTTCGTGAATTTACTTATCACTTGTTTGAAATATTACAATACTACATGGTGCAACATCATCGTAATTTAATACTGCGAAGCGTAACATCATCTTAATATAATATTGTGGGACATAACAGTTGGCTTGCCTAGCAAGTAAACCATTAGGTTCCATCACGATCCCGATGGTGGGAATTCTGGGTCGTGACAAGTTGATATCAGATCACTAGGTTACATAGGTCTCACGAGTCACGAGCAAACTTAGTAGAGTCTGGAGGATCGGTATGGTGACGTGTGTACTTATCTCCCCGAGGCTATGAAGTAAGGAACAAATGTAACTTTTATTCAACTCTTTCGTGCAATTTTCTTTTCTCAATACTGGTTGAACTCTCCTTTTCTTATTCTCTCGCAAATGGTGAGAACGCATACTGCTTCTTCAGCTGAGCAGCAGCCAGAGCCTCCAGCAGCAGCTCCTACGATGGGCAGAAGTCGAGGTCGTGGCCATGCTCGAGGCTCAGGCAAGGGCAGGTCTCAGACTAGAACCCGAGCAGTAGCCCCGGCTGTGGAGCCTTAGGTATAGTTTGATGAGGAGGTTCCAAATCAGACTATTCGTGCCGGACCAGCTCAGGTCCCGGAGGGGTTTATTGCCACCCCAGTGCTTTAGGATGCTTGATTGGTGGGCCTTATGGAGACTGTGGACCAGACTAGCGCATTCCCCATGGCACCAATCGTATCTCAGGTTGGAGGAGGATCCCAGACTCCTGCGAATCATACTCCGAAGCAGATGGCTCCCCAATTTTGGACTCCAGCAGCTCATCGAGTCGGAGTAGTTTAGTCCGTTGTTGTGGCACAACCCTGGTGATGGGTCAGCTATGACTTCTGAGGCTTTGTGGAGATTGGATAGGTTTACCAAGATCTTTCCAATCCATTTCAGTGGTGATACTTCATAGGATCCCCAGGAGTATCTTGATAGCAATCATGAGGTTCTTCGGCACATGGGTATATTGGAGACCAATGAGGTCGACTTTGCTGCTTTTCATGTGACTGGTTCCGCCAAGAAATAGTGGAGAGATTATTTATTGACTAGACCAGCTGGGTCTCCTGCTCTTACTTGGGACCAGTTCTCTCATCTCTTCTTAGAGAAGTTTCTGCCTATCGCCTTGAGAGAGGAGCGCCAGCATCAGTTCGAGCGTCTCTAGTAAGGCAGCATGACGGTTACTCAGTATGAGACCCATTTTGTGGATTTTGCCTGTCATGTTATTCTTCTGCTTCCTGTCGAGAAAGAGAGAGGGTGAGAGAGTTTTATTAAGGGACTTACTCATCCTATTAGATTGAAGATGGATAAGGAGACTGGGAGTGAAATTTCTTTCCAGGATGCAGCCAATGTTGCTAGACGAGTCGAGATGGTTCTTGGACAGGGAGGTCATGGGTCAGGTAAGAGACCTCGTCATTCCGGTTGGTTCAGCGGCGCCTCATTTCGAGGCAGGGGTATTTTTGGTAGAGGAAATCCTTCCAGGACGTTCCATTTAGCGCTTCAAGCACCCCACTGTGCTTCAGGGAGTCATGGTTCTTATGTTCCTCCTTCTGGAAGCCAGCCTATAGTGCACCACCAGCTCCCATCAGAGCACCTCCTCTTCAGAGTTATTATCGTGGTCAGCCGGCTTGTCCGGGTCACTCTCATTTTCCACAGCCACAGTATCAGGATGGATGTTTCGAGTGTGGTTATTATGGGCATATCCGGAGGACCTATCTGAGACTATTGGGTGTTCAGCCATAACATCAGGGTTCTTGTGCCATGGTTCCGGCACCATTTTCTGCATCACCTGCTCAGCCAGCTAGAGGCAGGGTCCAGGTAGCCAGAGGTAGGGGCTAGATTGTTAGAGGTGGAGGTCAGGTCGATAGAGGTGGAGGCCCGCCAGCTAGAGCCCGTCCAAGGGATATGGTTCAGAGTGGTGGGGCGCATCCCCAATGTTATGCTTTTCCAACCAGACCTGAGGCTGAGTCATCTGATGCTATCAATACAGGTACTTTTTCAGTTTGCAGTAAAGATGTTTCAGTTCTATTTATCCGGGGTCTACTTACTCCTATATGTCATCTTATTTTCCTTCATATTTTGGTTGTCCCTCGTGATTCTTTGAGTGCCCCTGTATATGTGTCCACACTTGTAGGGGTTGTTATTATCGTAAATCGTATATATCATTTGTGTGTGGTCACTATTGGGAGTCTTGAGACCAGTGTAGATCTTCTGCTCTTAGATATGGTGGATTTTGATGTTATATTGGGTATGGATTGGATGTCACCTTATCATGCTATTTTGGATTTTTATGCCAAGACAGTGACCTTACCCTTGTCGGGGTTGCCTCAATTAGAGTGGAGAGAGACTTCTGGACATTCTACCAGCAGGGTTATTTCTTATATGAAGGCTCGGCGTATGGTCGAGAAGGGGTGTTTAGCCTATTTGGATTATGTTCGTGATTCTAATGCTGAGATTTCTTCTATAGGTTATGTGCCTGTTGTTCGTGAGTTTCCAGAGGTACTTCCTGCAGACCTGCCGGGAATGCCACCCGATAGGGATATTGACTTTTGTATTAATTTGGCTCCGGGCACTCAGCCCATTTCCATTATGCCATACTAGACGGCCCCACCAGAGTTGAAAGAGTTGAAGGAACAGTTGTAGGATTTGCTTGATAAGGGCTTTATTAGAACTAGTGTCTCACCCTGGGGTGCACCATTTTTGTTTGTGAAGAAAAAGTATTGGCCTATGAGGATGTGTATAGATTATCGAAAGTCGAACAAAGTCACCATCAAGAACAAGTATCTGTTGCCGAGGATTTATGATTTATTTTATCAGCTTCAGGTTGCCAAGGTATTTTCAAAGATTGATTTGAGATCTGGCTACCATCATTTGAGGATTAGGGCATCTGATGTCCCTAAGACAGCTTTTTGGACGCGGTATGAGTTTCTAGTGATGTCCTTTGGGTTGACCAATTCCCCAGAAACATTTATGGATTTGATGAACTAAGTGTTCAAGCCTTATTTGGATTCTTTTGTGATTGGGTTATTGATGACATCTTGATATACTCCCGCAGTCGGGGGGAGAATGAAAAACACCTTAGGATAGTGCTCCAGACTCTGAGGAACAGTCAGTTATATGCTAAATTTTCGAAGTGCGAGTTTTGATTGGATTCAGTCGCTTTCTTGGGTCACGCCGTATAAGCAGCGGGCATTCAGGTAGATCCTAAAAAGATTGAGACAGTCAAGAACTGGCCTAGGCCCACTTCAGCCACGGAGATCAGGAGTTTCTTGGGTTTGGCAGGTTATTACTATTGATTTGTGGAGGGGTTTTCATCTATAGAAGCCCCATTGACCAGGTTGACCCATAAGGGTGCCCCATTAAGATGGTCGGACGAGTCTGAGGCGAGCTTTCAGAAGCTCAAAAAAGCTTGGACTACAGCACAGGTGTTGGTGTTACCATCAGGTTCAGGATCTTAAACGGTATATTGTGATGCCTCCTGTGTTGGGCTCGGAGCAGTATCGATGCAGGAGGTCAAGGTCATTGCATATCTCGGCAGTTGAAGGTTCAAGAAAAGAATTACCATGTCCATGATTTAGAGTTGGCAGCCATTGTTCATGCGCTGAAGATTTGGAGGCACTATCTTTATGGCGTGTCGTGTGAAGTTTTCACGGATCATCACAGCATCAAGCAAAAGGATCTCAATTTGAGGCAGAGGAGGTGGTTGGAGCTATTGAAAGACTATGATGTCACCATCTTCTATCATCTCGGGAAGGCCAGTATGGTGGCCGACGCGTTGAGTAGGAAGGCAGTGAGTATGGGCAGTCTTGCATTCATTCCACTCGGTGAGAGGCCGCTAGCTTCAGATATTCACACTTTGGCCAACCAGTTTGTGAGGCTGGATATTTCAGAGCCCATATGTGTTCTAGCTTGCACAGTCGCTCGGTCTTTCCTTGTTTGAGCGTATCAGAGATCGGCAGTATGATGACCCTCATTTATTGGTCCTTAGGGACACAGTGCGGCACGGTGGTGCCAAGCAGGTTACTGTTGGAGATAATGGAGTTTTGAGCATGCAGGGTCGCGTGTGTGTGCCTGATGTTGATGGGATTCATGAGTTGATCCTTGAGAAGCCCACAGTTCTCGGTATTCTATGCCGCCAAGATGTACCACGACTTGCGGCAGCATTATTGGTGGAGGAGGATGAAGAAGGATATAGTTGCTTATGTAGCTCGGTGCCTGAATTGTCAGAAGGTGAAGTATGAGAATCAGAGACCCGGTGGTTTGCTTCAGTAGATGGAGTTTCCTGAGTGGAAGTGGGAGCATATCACTATGAATTTTGTTGTTGGACTCCCACGGACTTAGAGGAAGTTCGATGCCGTTTGGGTCATTGTGGATAGGCTGACTAAGTCAGCACACTTCATTTTTGTGGCAGTTACCTATTCTTCAAACCGGTTGGCAGAGATTTATATCTATGAGATCGTTCGTCTTCACGGTGTGCCCGTGTATATCTTTTCTAATTGAGGTACGTAGTTCACCTCGCATTTCTGGAGGGCAGTGCAGCGCGAGTTGGGTACGTGGGTTGGGCTGAGCACAACATTTCATCCTTAGACAGACGGGATGTCCGAGCATACTATTCAAATCTTGGAGGATATGTTCCGTTCTTGTGTTATAGACTTCGGGGGATCAGGGGATTAGTATTTTCACCTTGCAGAGTCCACCTACAACAACAGCTACCAGTCGAGCATTCAGATGGATCCCTATGAGGCATTATATGGTAGACGGTGCAGGTCGCCAGTTGGGTGGTTTGAGCGGGGGGAGGCTTGGTTGTTGGGTACACATTTAGTACAGGAGGCCTTGGAAAAGGTCAAGATTATATAGGATCGAATTCGCACCGCTCAGTCCAAGGAAAAGAGTTATGCCGACCGTTGAGTTCGTGATATGGTATTCATGGTCGGGGAGAGAGTGTTGTTTTGGGTGTCACCTATGAAGGGTGTCATGAGGCTTGGGAAGAAGGGCAAGTTGAGCCCTAGATATATCAGGCCTTTTGAGATTATCGATAGAGTGGGAGAGGTAGCTTATAGACTTGCGTTTCCTCCGAGGTTATCAGCAGTTCATCCAGTGTTTCATCTGTCCATGCTCCGGAAGTATCATGGTGACTCGTCCCACGTGTTAAATTTCAGCTCTGTCTAGTTGGACAATGATTTGACTTATGAGGAGGAGCCGGTGGATATTCTAGATCGGCTGGTTTATCAGTTGAAGTCGAAGAGTTATCCTTCAGTTCGAGTGCAGTAGAGAGGTCAACCTCTTGAGACAGCTACTTGGGAGTCCGAGTCGGACATATGGAGTAGATATCCCTACTTATTCACCAGTTCAGGTACTTTTCTACGTTCGAGGACGAACAGTTGTTTTATAGGTGGAGAATGTGATGACCCAAAGGGTCATCTTGTGTTTTAGAACTTTATTCCGCGCTCTTTAGTCTTAAATTCCATTTTTACCCTCCTCCATTTTGCGTGCGCAGTTGGGGCGTGTTTTCGAAAAAAATTTATGTTGAAAATTTATGAAATAATAATTTTTAGCCTTAAAAGTTCATTTTAGTTGACTTCGGTCAATGTTTTGAGTAAACGAACCCGGACCCATGTTTTGGCGGTCCTGGTAGGCGTATGCCCGGAATCGAATTCCGAGGTCCTTAGCTCGAGATATGAATTTTTGTTGAAAGATTGAAGGACTGAAAATCTAATGATTTTAAGAAATTGGCTAATATTTGATTTTGTTGGTATCGGGTCCGTATTTTGGTTCCGGAGCCCGGTACAGGTCCGTTATGATATTTATACTCTATCTGAGAAAATTTTGTGAAAAACGAAATTGATTTGACGTGATTTGGACGTCTGGTTGTGAAAATAGGAATTTCAAAGTGTTCTTGGAAACTTCATGTGATTTGGTGCTAAATTCGTAGTTCTAGGTGTTATTTTGGCAATTTGATCGCACGAGCAAGTTTGTATGATGTTTTTAGACTTTTGTGCATGTTTGGTTTGGAGCCCTAAAGGCTCGAGTGAGCTTTGGATAGGCTACGAAGTGAAATGAACTTAGGAAAAATATATGGTGTGCTTCAGGTCTGCAGGTCTCGCAATTCAGAGGCCTGGCTCGTAACTGCGAGCCTCGCCATTGCGAAGAAACATTGCATTTGCGAGCATGGGCTGGGACTGGAGACTCTCACATTTGCGAGATTTGGGTCGCATTAGCGGAAGTTTGATGTTTTCAATTGCGAATGGATTACTCGCATTTGCGAAGGATGCATAAATGCGACAAGTTCGCATTTATGATATCTTCATCGCATTTTCGAGCTTCGCAATTGTGAAGCTCAGGTCACAAATGCGGCATCTGCAGCTGGTAAATCTTGACTTAGACGGGATTTTGCTATTTTTCAAAACTTTCAAACACAAGAAACCCTCTAGGCGATTTTCCAAAGACCACTTATTCCCCAAATCATAGGTAAGCGATTCTTAACTCGTTTCTTTCAATCTTTCACTTCATTTTGCAAGATTTCAACCTAAAATCTAGGAATTCATGGTAGAAATTTGGGGTTTGGATAGAATTAGGAATTTTTGAGAAATTTGAATTTAGACCTCAATTTGGGGTCGGATTTCGAAACTAGTTACATATTAGGGCTTGGGGGTGAATGGGTTTTCGTCCGAACCTCGAGTTTTGACTAAGCGGGTCCAGGGTCGATTTTTGACTTTTGGGGGGAAAGTTTGGGAAACCTAAATTTATGTATTGAAATTGATTTTTTAGCAATATTTGATGTTATTAAGTTAATTATGGCTAGATATGAGTGGTTCGGAGGTGGAAAAAAATAGAGGAAAAGCGGTAATTTAGCAGTGAGTAGACTGTGAATCGAGAAAAGTGTTGTTTCTAACCTTGACTTGAGGGAATTATGAACCCTCAGACTATGTGATTATGTGAAATCCATGTGAGCGGCGTATATGCGAGGTGATGGGTGATTATAGGTCGACAAATTATATGTTTTCCCTAATTTACTGCTTTCCTTTAATTGTTTCATTTCCTGTCTTAATATCTTCTCCTATTAGCTGTGTTAGTTCTTCCCCTATGTCCCCTAAACCCTACTATTTTCTTATTTTTACTTGATTGCACCTTTTAATTGTAAATTGATGGATTGGTCTCGCTATGTAGTATTATTTGAGTAGATTTTATATTAATCAATATTTCCTTTGCTTGGTTCAGTTTGGCATTTATTAATTGTACAAGCCTTGTGACTTATGTCACGACCCAAACTGATGGGCCATGACGGGAACCTGGTACCTTACTCAACCGAGTACCAATGTAACGTATCTTTCATATCATTCTATCATAGGTAAATTAACCGAAGTAAAGCATGAGGGAATACAAACTTATACATATGAAGTACGAACCTATTAGACCAAAATAACCACTCGTGTACTGAACATAGGCCGCCAAGGCCATAGAATCTTTTACGTACATGACATTTGTCTACAAGCCTTTAAGAATACATAATTTTCATTTAGATCGGGACAGAGTCCCGCCATACTAAACAATACACGTCTAAATAGTACTAACCAAACAAGCAACTCCGAAGCAAATGGAGCGCACCAGCATCTTCCGTTGAGCTGATAGCCTACTTGGAGGGATCTCCACCTGTCTATCGAGACCCATGAAATGCAGCGTTCCTAGGAAAAAGGGACGTCAGATTGAATAATGTACCGAGTATGTAAGGCACATAAATAAGTACATAACAGACATGGAAGAAATATAGAGTAAATGACTCAACATGTAAGTCTGGATAACTCTGTAGATCATGAAATACTTATATTGTCATGCATATTCGTATGAATGTCATGTCATGCATAGGTACATGTGTTCATAACATCATCAAGGCTCTGAGGGCATCCAACATATCATCTCGGCCATTGTGGGCAAATCATCAACGTATACCAGCTGCTCAGGTGGTGGTGCGTATATAACGTTGTAACCTTTTCCCATATCCCATATACATATAATATACATATATACGCGTATATAACGCCATCTGGTCATGGGTCAATGTACATGTATAAATGCATGAAATGCATAAGAAATACGTTAATAAGATTTTCTCGGAATGCCATAAATATTAATATACCTTTTGGATAAATTTTATCAAATACATATTTTTCTGAGGCCCATGAACAGAAGATATAGTAATAATTCACGCGGGGATCAAAAATATAGACACCCCTAGGATTTCTATGAATAGAGTCATTTATGAAAGTTGCGTATTTTGCTCGTTTCATTTGTATTATTTCGATCATGCCAAAAATAAAGAAGGATTAGCCCTTAACATACCTGGTGTAGGGAAAAATCCGTTTAATATTCTTGAAAAGGTTGCACCGCACTCCTCTAGAGTCACAAAATCTCACGTTGCTATGGTGCTAAGAATATCTCGTTGGAATCTGAAGATGGCGCTGCACTACTTATACTAAACCACCACCAAACAAAGATATTTTAGTCCAAAACCTTTTCACCGTGTTCTCCTTCCATCTGACCTCTAAGTTTCCGTTTGAGATCCTATAGTTTTTCTCTGATTTCAGTATCATATGTTTCCAAATTCTTGTTCATGAGAGCAGCCAACTCT
Source organism: Nicotiana paniculata (assembly GCA_005239505.1). Classification (NCBI taxonomy): domain Eukaryota; kingdom Viridiplantae; phylum Streptophyta; class Magnoliopsida; order Solanales; family Solanaceae; genus Nicotiana; species Nicotiana paniculata. Next base: position 8,050 of record ML353788.1, on the reverse strand, counting down.
TTTGCGCTTGATTTTGTAGGAAATGTTATCTACATTAGGAAATTCAATAGGGAAACCATTAAAAGGAGGGCAAGACCTCTAAGTTTTCCATTTGAGACCAATATGGTGTAGCTTATCAAATAACTTTGTAGTATTTTTTTCAATTAGCAAATTGTCACCCTTTTAATGCTTTTAGCCCCACTTCCAAACTAAAGATGACACCCAACGTTTAAATGGCCACCTTTTATGCCAAATGATGAGTCATTTAATGTGTTTCAAGGACTTCCACGTTTTTTACTTTAGTATTTATCCAAAGACTTTAATTAATCCACCACTAATTATTAATTAACTAGGTAATGTCTGATTACCCAATAATTAACCAATTACCCCTGTAATTAAGAATTATTTACACTTACTTAAATACAACTCACTTTTCGCACACGTTATACATCTTACTGTCATGGTCATGTGGTACCTTGTATGGTACTAGTCCATAAATATCGGGTATTAACGCTCGGCCCGTATTTTATCCCAACATGCCAAACTTGGATGAATATCATTTTCTTTGACTTGCTTCCCCTCTCCCCTTCACAAATTTATTCCGAACTTGTTTGAAATAGCATAATCCTTATAATCTCCAAATAATCTTTTCCTTGGACTGATATCAATTTTCTTACGACAATTTCAACGTACAATACTACAGGGTGCAATATCGTCGTAATTTAATATTGTGAAGCGTAGAATCATCGTAATGTAGCACTGCGGGATGTAATATCGACGTAATACTTTGGGGCGTAACATCATTCCCCCCTTTGGAACATTCATCCTCGAATGTTGACTGATGTTCTTATCATTTTCATAACTTATAGCTCTTGTGAATACCTTAATACTCTCCTTTCCATTTAGGCAATTGTTCTGTGAATAAATCCAAAGGCCAGGGCATTCCCCCCTTTTGGTCTCTTTCTCACACCACGACTTATGGTCGGAATCCTTCCAGTGTCGTAACTGTTGCTACCTTCAGTCATGCAGCCTATACGACTCTAACCTTGAAAGTGCGCTTATGCATATCTTCTTTCCTTTTTCCTCTGATTTTTAGTCATTACTGAAGTTCTTCGCTTGTTATTTTTTTCAAACTTAAGAATATTGCTAGATCTTATTCATACACCCGGTTATCCATCCGTATGACTTTACTACATCTAAGTAGGTCATACTATACCATAACTCTTACCTCGATTTCCCGTTACTGAGGTTTGCTACCAAATTCCAAGTTATTTTCATTGATTATCCAATACGTATGAATCTATGTCCTCTAATGCTTCCACATTATTGTTCCTCTTTAGAATGATGGCCTAATCTTATTTTATACTTTATAACTTTTATTCATCCATTGTTGCTTCACCTCAATTTTGATCCATAATCTATCCGTGATAACTTAACCTTTTATGTAACACTGCCGCCAGGGTTCACGTTTTATCAAGGAACATCTGAAATGATTAGATTGATCCACCTAGGGAGATACCATGCTTTCATAATCGTATTTCACAACATCCCAATGTGATTCACCTTGCGTGGGTATTTTAATCATGTCCAATTCATGAAATCCTTTTCTTTTCTTCGTTAGATCATTACTCAATAGAAGGCCCAAACTTCATCCTTTGTCTATAACAATTACACCATCATTTTATTAATATGGCAGCATTCCATCTCTTCTAAATGTTATTGGTCTTAGACTCCTTTGAGTTCATTCGGAGTACAGTGAGCTTTGTATAACTAAGAGAAACCATATGCTCTTCTTGTTTTCATAGGCTTAATCCTGAGGACTTATCCATTTTTATTACCTTCTCACTCGCCTGTTCTTATCCTTACTCCTGTCTTCTAGAACCTTGCCTCTTCAACATCCAATAACTTGTGACCTACACATCTCTATTTATATTACTTGTAACCTTTCAACTTGCTTGCATCATATATTTCCTTATGTAATTTTGGAACATCAAGCGAGACATCACATCGACTATAACTCTTCTTTACTCTCTTAGTCAGGTTTTTCGATACCTAGACCATAGGCTGGAAATATGCTACTGACGATGCCACTATTATTCCTAGATACTGAATCCCCGCGCTCCTAGCCCTTTTATCCGAAGTATGGACTATTCACAATCTTCTGCCTTTGAGTATCTCGTACGGTTTTCACCTTTACTTTACTTACTTTAAAATCTCGCGTCGTATCTTCTATCTCTTCCATGAACTCCCTTCTACCTAGGTGTAATTTACGTCCATAACTTGAAGCTCTATTATAATACTTGCACCTCTGGTGCATACATAATCCGATGGGAGCTTCATACTGAATTCTTATGAGGCTGGTACTCTTCTCACAAGCTTTATCATAGAGCCATTATAAAATATGGCTATTATACTATCTCTCTTGTACCTCTGATATTAAGAGTGATTCTACAATGTTCTCAATCATGATGTCTATAATTTTTCTAGGTCCATTAATCAGACTCCTAATTTTCTTAGTTGATGTAACTCTTTAGTTTCCTCTTCCTTCTGATCAGCCTTTATGTAGGCTTAAGCTATATCCTAATCTACGGTTCATAGTATTAGTTATTATGTTTATTCTTTCATGGGCGCTATGGAATATCCATAATATAATCCTTTAACAATTCGATCTATGACCTGGGATCAGTTCTTTCTTTAACTTATACCTGAGTCTTCTACGGCTGTATGATTGTCAACATATATGTTGCATGGATAATACTCTGAAATCTTAAGTGTGCTCATAATGTAGTTAACTCTGGATCATTGATCGAATGATTCTTTCGTTCCTTCTTAGTTTTCTTTAAATGTAAACCATTACTTTTCCTGGTCTTCCTTCCCCCTTGTTGCGTGCATACTTAGATTATCTTAGCTCTCATGCATGCCAGAATTTTCATACAACTCATATAATCTTCGAATATTTCTTTTGATTTTACTTCCCATTCACTAGCCATGGTAGGTTCCTCTTTCTTTTGGAGGACGTACATTGTTGTTGTGAAACTGTTGTTACAAGACTATTTCCTCTTTAGTTCATTGTGCTTAGGTTGAAGCCTTCTTCCTCATTTTCTCAGCTAGTCTTTCATTGTATTACTTAGGGAGGAACCTCTCACTCTTGTAAAGCTACGAGCTTATTACATCGTATACCCAATAAAATTGATAATGTCCTTCCTCGCCTACAATTATCCGTAGTTACTTACTTCATCACCCTTGTGTTTGTAGGGTTGCTTCTGAACTGATATTTGACTGTCTTCCCAGTGGCACTCTCTTTTATTACCGTAACATTCATACAGTACCTTTAACTACCCCGAATCCTATTTGAATATATCTCAAGTATTATAATGACATTACATCGAGGTTGAGTTCTCCATGTTGGGGTTTACTACATTTATCTTGCATGGTCTGCTGATTTGTCCGTAACTTCTTGTCTAGTCATGACTAGGTTCTTCCTGATTCAACTACTAACTACTCGTTGGCTCATCCTCATATCCATATTTCGCGTAATCTTTCTTGGGTTATTTACTTTGTCTTAACTTACCTCACGTACTAACTCCTTATTTATCAATAACATCCCGGGCAGGAATCCTTACTTCTTTTTCTTGACGTCATGCTTACATAATGTTCTGGAATCATAGCATATCTGTAACATTTGAATAAGTGAAATCTCATCCCTTTCTTATATTTTCATCGCATTCTTCCTTCATCATTCCATAGTTACTAAATCCACTTAATTTTGACTTAACACCACATCATTCCATATTCCCCCCTTTAGGGGAGTACTAAGAGTTGGAGCTACGAAGACCTGCCTATAGATGTTTTTCCTCTTCATCTTTAGTGTCCTTTCACATCATTGATGACCCTTACTCGCCTTGCGGTAATCCTTCTATCCAAGGAAAACAAAATGCCTTACTCGTGAGGGTGGCAATTACTATAACTGGCACATACAGTCTCTTAAGCTTAACTTTGATCGCATTGCTTGCTTTTAGGGAAGCGTCTTCCTAAATGACCGTTCTCTACATTTCTCATGAATCTTCTTCTATTGTCCATTATGTTAAAGCTGGAACAAAATCTGAAATCCTCATGATGTCGACCACTATCAAATCACTCAGCCCCTAATTTATGTTTAGTTTATCTTGTTCACCAGTCCATACTGATTGTTATTATTTTGAGGTCTAAATTTTTTCTTCTGGTAGTCGTGTTAGAGTCACGAACTTATTTCTCAAAATGAGGAAATGAATTTATGGCCTATACTTTTTTGTTGTCTCAAGGCATGTCACCTCTCATGCCTCCCCTTCACTTGACTATAGGCTCTGTACTACTGTCATTTTTTTTTATTTACCGTTGTCATCATGTATCACTTCTTACTCATAATGCTCCATTAATTCTCTTCTTATTTCTTGCTAACATTTATGTCAATCACTTTATTCCAAAAACTTCGACAAGACATTCTTTCGCATTTTTGCTCCCATATGGCATAACTTAGATCGGTGTGGACAATTTCACATACCTCTGTTATTATTGAAGGTAACTCAAACGGCTTATATTCCTCTGCATGAATTGTAAATACTGATAATTCTTCATTAACTCGGCGCCTCGTACCCTTCTTCATCTTGATCCTTTTACTTGTTGAAACTTGTATCTGTCTTCTGAATCTCTCATTGTCTTTCACCAGAGGGGTGGATAGATATCCTTGCCTTAAGGTTCCTTATCAAGAGGATTACACGTCTTAGTATACACATGATCTACTGAATACCTCATATTTATCCATCATAAGGATGATGCAAATATTGAGTTCCTCTGACTCAACTCTTCCACAATTATATCTCTTACCAACCGCCTTTCTGGATGTAGACATCATTGTATTACGAATAAGATAGAGTTTAGGAAATTGAGTTCTTACAACTGAGCTCTACCACACGATCTAGAGTAAGAATAAAGAGTGACAGTCCTAAATTCCCTGTAGCCTCCTGCTTATAAGTGTGGTGCACGACACGCCCATAAACAAGACTCTACTAGACATGGCTTGTAGACTTCCTTGGACAGAACTGCTCTGTACCACTTTTGTCACGGCCAAACCGATGGGCCGCGACGGGCACCTGGTACCTTACTCAACCGAGTACCAACATAATGTATCTTTCATATCATTCAATCATAGGTAAATGAACCGAAGTAAAGCATGAGGGAATACAAACTTATACATATGAAGTACGGGCCTATAAGACCAAAATAACCACTCGTGTACTGAACATAGGCCAACAAGGCCATACAATATTTTACGTACATGACATCTCTCTACAAGCCTCTAAGAATACATAATTTTCATAAAGGTCGGGACAGAGTCCCGCCATACTAAACAATACACGTCTAAATCATACAAACAAAACAAGCAACTCCGAAGCAAATAGAGCGCACTAACATCTTCCGCTGAGCTGATAGCCTACTTGGAGGGATCTCCACCTGTCTATCGGAACCTGTGGGCATGAAATGCAGCGTCCCCAGGAAAAATGGACGTCATTAAAAATAATGTACCGAGTATGTAAGGCACATAAATAAGTACATAACTGACATGGAAGAAATATAGAGTAAATGACTCAACCTGTAACTTTGGATAACTCTGTAAATCATGAAAAACTTATAGTGTCATACTGATGCGTATGAATGTCATGTCGTGCATAGGTACATGTGTTAATAACATCATCAAGCCTCTGAGGGCATCCCATCATATCATCTCGGCCACTGTGGGCAAATCATCAACGTATACCAGCTGATCATGTGGTGGTGCGTATATAACGTTGTAACCTTTTCCCATATCGCATATACATATAATATACATATATACGTGTATATAACGCCATCTGGTCATAGGTCAATGTACATGTATAAATGCATGAAATGCATAAGAAATACGTTAATAAGATTTTCTCGGAATGCCATAAATATCAATATACCTTTTAGCTAAATTTTATCAAATACGTATTTTTTTGAGACCCATGAATAGAAGATATAATAATAATTCACGCCGGGATCAAAAATATAGACACCCCTAGGATTTTTATTAATAGAATCATTTATTAAAGTTGCACATTTTGCTCGTTTCATTTGTATTATTTGGATCATGCCAAAAATAAATAAGGATTTGCCTTAACATACCTGGAGTAGAGGAAAATACGTATAATATTCTTGAAAAGGTTGCACCACACTTGTCACGACCCTAGTTCACCCTCCGTGAACATGTCGTGATGGCACCTAGTCTCTATAACTAGGTAAACCTAACAATGCGGAAAAATAACATAACTAGCGGAATAATAAATTAAAATTGAACAACTAAAGAAGACTGCATATAAATGCCGCTTTGGCATATACAACCCAATAATGCGGAAGTCTACAACATCACCCCAAAACTCGGAAACTCACGGGAAACACAGGCTAACAGAAATGTAATACACTGCCCTAACTCAAGAATGTCGAAAGCACTGTAAGAAAGGAAAAACTGTCCACTAAAGCTGGAATAAGATAGAGACTCCTGGTCTGCGGACGCGGCAGATTTACCTCGAACTCTCTGCTAGATCTCTCAACCTCGGGGATAGTGCGCCTGGGTGGAGGTACCTGGATCTGCACATGAAAAACATGCGTAGGAGGGGCATAAGTACATCACAGCGGTACTAAGTAGGTGCCAAGCCTAACCTCGGTCGGGTAGTGACGATGAAGGTCAGGGCCTTACTGAGGTTAAACAATATAATAGAAATTTATAGTATGAAAACAGGCAGTAATAATTAGTACATCAAGGAAATAAGACAGGTTAAACAAGGCATTAACAAAAACACAAAGAACGGAGTAAACACGGAATATGTACTCAATAACAATGGTAACAATGAGGATCTCCCAGGATACCGTCCTGTAGTCCTTTTCTCAACTGTCCAGTTGATCTCCCAGGATACCGTCCTGTAGTCCTTTTCTCAACTGTCCAGTTGATCTCCCAGGATACCGTATCGTAGTCCATCATATGTGTATATTCTAAGGATCTCCCGGGATACCGTCCCGTAGTCCAGCTATCAATGTGCATGGGGATCTATCAGGAATCGAACCCGCAGTCCCAAAGTAAATATGCAGGGCGATCTATCGAGAATTTAACCCGCAGTCCCAAAGTAAACAAACAAAGGGAGGGAGCTACCAGAATCCCGCATCCGTAGTCCCAAAGTAAATACGCAACCACAACAAGAAAATATTCAGAAATAGAGTGCAAAAATACAGGGCAACAAGTAATTCTAGCCTAACATGTTTCAAGTAGTAAATTCAAAGCAACTTAAGAAAATAGGCAATTTAGGTCAACTAGGCATGCTTTTCTAAACTAACATAGGCTATAATTACAAGTAGAATAAAGCAGGTAAGAAAGAAACTCAGTCTAAATAATTGAAGTAAAATCGGATTTTCAACAACTAGCACAAGTACACGCTCGTCACCTCATGTACAAGGCATTCAATTACCAAATATCACATCCTAAGGGGAAAGGTCCTCCACACAAAGTTAGACAAGCCACTTACCTCGAACAGGCTCAAAATCAACTCGAAACCACACGTTTGCCACGAGTATCCGACTCCAAATGGCCCAAATCTATACAATTCAATTACATATCGTAAATAAAATCTCAAGCAACTGATTCTACTATTTAATTCAAAGCTAAGGCGCGAAATAAGGTAAAATGACCAATATGCCCCTCAGGCCAACATCTCGAAATCGGATAAATTTTACATTTTCAGAACCCTCATACTCTCACGAGTCCAACCATAAAAAATCTCTCAAATCGGAGGTCAATCACCCACTAAGATTCCGACAATCGGCATCTTTCAACCCGAAAGCTCGGAACTAGAGAGAGAAAGCTCTGGCGAGAGGCGATTAGGGCAACTAGAGAGAGAAAGTTAATCCATGGCCACTCCGGCCACTGCCCAGCCTTCAATGGAGGTTGGGCAGTCGTCTTCTACTCCTACACCAACACCAATCCCCCAACTATCTGTTAACCCTACAAACAACCAAACCTACG
>MDKI01225019.1:0-27020 GCA_005239505.1 Nicotiana paniculata | reverse complement strand
CCTTAATATTTATAGCAAAAAATAGTATAGAATTTGGGTGTGGTCAAAAAATAGTTGTTGACAATTATCCTTACGCAGAAGGTAGAATGAGTAGCAAATAGTTGCAGAATTTCATAGTTGGTAGTAGATTTCGGTAGTGCAATAATTATGGAGAATGTGACTTCAAAGCATGCATAATCTTGCTCCTGCATCCAAAGAAAAGTCGTGAGTTTTGTAGATGGGGGACGTTGATTCGTGTCCCAGTTGGATTTTCTTATCCTGCTTTTCTTGGTCTGATGGTCATGTTTACATCATTGGGATAGCGTTTGGCTAAACAGAGTTACCATACAAGCAAGCATGCATAGTTTTGTAAAGACATAGTAAAAAAATGTAATTTGAAAATTTTAGATGAACCGACGACCGTGACAAGATCTGAGACATTGCAACCTCTTTCGGTATGGAATTTTGAGGGTCTTCCTCAAAATTCTGCCGCGATTAGCGGGATTGACATTTCTGACTATTGCACATGCTGCGATTGGCTGAACTTGCTTCGGAATTTTGAGGGTCCTCCTCAAATTTCTGCCCCAGTTTCCAGTTGTGGGGGAAAATAAAAATTCTATAGAATTATGATCGAACCCACAGGGCTGCCTACGTATCCCCTCTTAATCGGGAATCAGGTCGAGCATAGTTTAAGTTACATCACTTGAGAAAAGCATAAAGAGTTACACATAGTATCGTTTAACTACATTTGAGTTGATTGGTTTTGGCCAGACTTCTCTGTCCATTTCTGCAAGTATAAGAGCTCCTTATGTTAATACTCGGTGAACCATACACGGACCTTGCCAGTTGGGAGGGAATTTCCCTTTGGATTCATCTTGATGTGGAAAGATCTTCTCCAACACCAGCTGTCCCGGTGTGAACTGTCTAGGCTTGACTCTCTTGTTGAAGGATCTGGACAATCTGTTCTGATAGAGTTTCCCGTGACACACTGTGGTCATCCTTTTTCCATCTATGAGGGCTAGTTGCTCATAGCGGCTCCTTATCCATTCTGCGTCGCTGAGCTCAGCTTCTTGTATGATTCTCAAGGAAAGAATTTCTACTTCGGCAGGTATAACGGCTTCTGTACCATAAACCAGCAAGAAAGGAGTTTCCCCAGTTGATGTGCGAACTGTGGTGCGGTATCCTAGTAAGGCGAATGCCAGCTTTTCGTGCCACTGTTTGTGATTTTCTACCACCTTTCTCAGTATCTTCTTGATGTTCTTGTTGGAGGCTTCTACAACCCCGTTCATTTGAGGTCTATAAGCTGTGGAATTCTTGTGCTTGGTTTTGAAAGTCTCGCACATGGCCTTTATTAGATCACTGTTAAGATTGGAGGCGTTGTCAGTAATGATTGATTCCGGAACTCAGGATCGACAAACAATCCGGTCATGGACAAAGTCTACCACGACTTTCTTAGGTACGGCTTTGTAAGATGCTGCTTCGACCCATTTGGTGAAGTAATCAATAGCTACCAAGATGAACCTGTGTCCATTTGAGGCAGTAGGTTCGATCGGTCCAATGACATCCATTCCCTAGGCGGTGAATGGCCAAGGTGAGTTTGTTTCATTGAGCTCGTTTAGGGGTACCTTTATCATATTTTCATGTACTTGACATTAGTAGCATTTCCGAACATACTGGATGCAGTCCGTTCCATGGTCATCCAGAAATAACTGGCTTTGAGTATCTTTTTGTCCAAGACAAAGCTGTTCATATGCAGACCGCAGGTACCAGCATGTATCTCTTTAAGTAGTTTAGAAGCTTCTTTTGCGTCGACACCTCAATAATCCCAAATCAGGAGTTCTCCTATACAGGGTTCCTCCGATGTAGAAGAAACTGTTGGATAACCTTCGAAGCGTATGTTTCTGTGGATGATTTGCATGCTCCGGGTACTCTCCCTTTGCCAAGTATTCTTTGATGTCGTGGAACCAAGGTTTCCTGTCCACTTCTTCTTCGACATGGGCACAATATACCAGCTGGCTATGAATCTTCACCGGAGTAGGATCAATGAAGTTCTTGTCTGGATGTTGTATCATGGGTGATAAAGTAGCCAGTGCATTGGAAAACTCATTCTGAATTCTGGGGATGTGTCAAAATTTTGTCTTAGTGAATCTCTTTCTCAGTTCTTGCACATGGTGCAGATATGGCAATATCTTGGAATTATTGGTGGCACATTCTCCTTATACTTGGTGTATAAGCAAATCTGAATCACCGATTACCAGTAGCTCTTGAATATTCATGTTGATGGCCATGTTGAGCCCTAGTATGAAAGCTTCATACTCTGCCATGTTGTTGGTGCAAGGAAATCTGAGTTTGGTAGATGCCGGATAATGTTGGCCAGTTTCTGATACTAAGACTGCCCCAATGCTGACTCCTTTGAAATTTGCCGCTCCATCAAAGAACATCCTCCAGCCATCATAGGATTCAACAATGTCTTCTCCTATGAACAATACTTCTTCATCGGGGAAATACATTTTTAGGGGTTCATATTCTCCTCCCATAGGATTATCAGCAAGATGGTCTGCCAGTGCCTGTCCCTTGACTGCTTTTTGAGTCACATAAATAATATCAAACTCATTTAGCAGGATTTGCCATTTGGCTAGCTTGCCGGTGGGCATGGGCTTCTGAAAGATATACTTCAAGGGATCTATCCTTGATATGAGGTATGTTGTGTAGGCACATAAGTAGCGTCTCAGCTTCGTAGCTACCCAGGTTAGAGCAAAACAGGTACGTTCCAACAAAGAGTACCGTGCCTCATATGGAGTGAACTTCTTACTCAGATAGTAGATAGCCTGCTCTTTTCTCCCTGTCTCGTCATGCTGCCCCAGAATGCAACCGAAAGCTTCATCTAGTATTGCAAGGTAGAGTAATAAGGGTCTACCTGGCTGTGGCGGAACCAAAACTGGTGGCGTTGATAGGTACTCCTTGATTCTATCGAAGGCCTTTTGATAATCCTCGATCCATTTGGTTGCAGCGTCTTTCTTTAACATCTTGAAGATTGGTTCACATATGACTGTGGACTGGGCTATGAACCGGCTGATGTAACTTAGTCATCCCAGAAAACTCATTACATCCTTCTTATTCCTTGGTGGTGGCAGCTCCTGGATGGCTTTGACTTTTGATGGATCCAGTTCTATCCCTCGGTGGCTGATGATGAACCCAAATAACTTTCTGGCGGGAACCCCGAATGCACATTTTGCAGGATTTAGTTTCAGGTTGTATTTCCATAATCTGTCGAAGAACTTCCTTAAATATGCTATATGGTCGGTGGCCTTCTTGGAATTGATGATGACATCGTCCACATATACCTCGATCTCCTTATGTATCATGTCATGGAAGATAGTAGTCATAGCCCTCATCTAAGTGGCCCCAGCATTCTTTAGGCCGAATGGCATCATCTTATAACAGTATACTCCCTACGGCGTAATGAAGGCTGTTTTCTCAGTGTTCTCCTCGTCCATCCAGATCTGATGGTATCCGGCAAAGCATTCCACAAATGACTGGAGCTCATGTTTGGCACAATTATCGATTAGGATGTGTATGTTTGGAAGAGGGAAATCATCCTTTGGACTAGCTCGGTTGAGATCCCCGACACAAACCCTGACCTTTCCATCCTTCTTTGGAACTGGCACTATGTTGGCTAACAATGTTGGGTATTCAACCACCCTGAGGACTTTAGTGTTGATTTGTTTGGTGACTTCCTCCTTGATTTTCAGACTCATGTCAGGCTTGAACTTCTGGAGCTTATGCTTCACTAGTGGGCATATTGGATTTGTGGGCAATTTGTGAGCCACGATAGATGTACTTAATTTGGTCATATTGTCGTATGACCATGCAAATATGTCCTCATATTTCTTTAGGAATTGCGTGTACCCTTCTTTCTCTGACGATGACAAGTGGATGCTGATGCGGGTTTTTTTGACAGTCTCTGAATCTCTCAAGTTGACTACCTCAGTTTCATCCAGGTTGGACTTAGGCTTGTTCTCAAAGTCCTCTACTTCTCTGACGATTTCCTCGGGTATGATATCTTCTTCTTCTGAATCACTGTCCTTTAGTTGCGTTGTCTCATTGCATGTCACAGTCATTGGTTCATCAGAAAGGAAATAGTAATGTTGTATAGTAAAAATATGAGAGAAAATGATAATAATAAATATCAATTCATTAAAACATAAAAGCGATTTTCAATGATTTGAACAAACGTTTTTTGGAACAACTGGAAATTTTACTTAAAACAGAATGCAAGAAAGAGAAATCATTTTCTTAGAAAGCAAAAATAAACAATGATGTTTGCCTTGCTACCCCAGTACTCGTCGGGCCCTGGATGGTCTGGCAGTCCAGTTTCTGAGGAATGATCCCTTGCTCACAGCTTGGATGGTAGGGCTTCCTCTTCCTCCTTCTCAACAATGACACAACAATCCATATCCTCGTCCTCCAGGAATAAGTTCCTTAAGGTTGCTAATGCTTCCTCCTCCTCTGATCCCCATATGATGTCGGGTTGCTGAAAAGTTTGTTCCAGATGCGGTATGGGATGCTCCAATGGATAGTAAGGACCGCGCCATGGTGTCGTCCAGTCATCATACTCTTGCCAAGTGTACTGGTAGCCCAGGACGAAAGTAGTGCCGTGGCGCTTTAGCTGTATCGGCTTGGAGATTCCTTGAAGATTTCTTACCAAGACCCTTGCCAGGTTCGTATCCGCTCCAATTCATCATGCTTTCAATCTTACTACTCCACAACTTATCCTTGTCTATTGCGTTGACCCACTCGATGTGGTGGTAAATTTCTCTACCAAGCCTCCTTCTACCTTCAATTATCGGGATGATCTGGCATTTGTAGATGAGGTTGCTCCCATCTCCATGAATGATTACCTCCTGGTGGTTCCATTCGAATTTCACCTCCTGGTGCAAAGTCGATGCCACAACTCTGGCAGCATGTATCCATGGTCATCCTAATAACAGGTTATAGGACGCGAATATATCTAACACCTGGAATTCGACCTCAAACCATGTAGGCCCTATCTATAAATAGAGACTGATTTCTCCAATGGTGGACCTTTGAGACCCGTCGAAAGCTTTTACATTCATGATCCTTCACGTATCACGTACAGTCCTTTGCCCAACCTCTTTAGTGTTGTCAATGGGCAAATGTTAAGGCTGGACCCTCCATCGATCAGAACCCTGGTGATGAAATAATCTTCGCATTGCACGGTAATGTGTTGTGCCTTATTGTGACTCAAATCCTCAGGTGGTAGCTCATCCTCGTGGAAAGTAATCTTGTGACTTTCTAGTACATGTCCTACCATGTTATCCATCTCTCCGCTTGTGATGTTGTCAAGCACATAAGCTTCATTCAATACTTTCATCAAAGTACTCCTATGTGCTTCATAATTCTGCAGCAATGATAATATAGATATCTGGGCCGGAGTCTTGTTCATATTATCTATGACTGAATATTCCCTGGCTTGTACCTTTCTCCAGAGGTCATCCGGTCCTGTCTCAATGACGAGAGGCCTGTTAGAAGTCTGCTTACTGGACTCTCCCAAGTGTTTGGGTGTGTAGACCCTTCCAGTCCTGGTCATCCTCTGTGCCTCACCAGCTTCTTCTATCTTGGTCTTTCTTTTCCTTCTAGATTCAGCTACGTAATCCCAAGGAAAAACATTAGTGTTGAAAGGCGGCATAATTGACACTGTCATCATGATTGGTGTGGCTATCTTATCTTCAAATGGGATAGGATTCACTACAGGTGGTGCTATTTTAACCTCGAATGGTGCGGGCGTGTCTGCAGATGGTGCTACCTCAAACTCGAATGGGACTGACGTGGTTACCCCAGCCTCTCCTGATGGCTGTCTCAGCACTATGATGGGATTGAGTGTAACCACTGGTTTCTTTGGATCTTCACCTTCTTTGATCAACCTGATCGACCCCTTTGATTCAAATTCTTCATCTATTTCTATCACATTGATGCCTCCACCTCTGTGATCTAGGAGAGGGTTGTTGTGAACATTAGGAGTAGCTTCCTTAGCCTGAATGACTTTGTTATCAATCAAAGACTGGATCTTATCCTTCAGCGAGCGACATTCATCAATGGTGTGTCCTTTCATGCATGAATGGTATGCACAGGTTTTGTTCGGATTGACCCATTGAGATGGATTCTCTGTGGTCACAACAGGGATAAGAGTAACGTAACCAGCAGCTTCAACCTTTCATACAGCTGGTCAATGAGCTCGACAATGGCGGTATTGTTTGGGTGGCCTGCGGTAAAAGTTGGGTCGAGGTCTTGGGAAATTTTGGCAAGTTGGAGGTGACTGGAAGTGAGACGGTTGGGAGTTGTATGTGTGATAAATAGTAGCTAGTTGGGAATATCTGGGAGATGTGGGTTGATAGGTAGGTGGAGGGGATGGCTGATATGTAGGTGGAGGTGCTTGGTATGTAAGTGGAGAGGTTCGATATGTTAGTGGAGATTTGGGTCCCTGTGCAACCATCACTGCTCCTACGTCTTTTTTCTTGGATATACCACCAGACTGCAGTGCCTTGTTTGTGGCTTGTAGTGATTTAAAATTAGGTACCATTCTGCTCTTAATACCTTCTTCAATTCTCTCACCCAGCTTGATGATGTCCGGGAATTTGTGATTTTCAATCACCATCAGTCTCTCATAATATTGCGGATCATGTGCCCTGACAAAGAATTTGTTCATTTGCTCTTCGTCTAGTGCAGGATTGACCTTGGATTTTTCTGACCTCCAACGAGTGGCATACTCGTGAAAGGTTTTAGTGGGCCTTTTCTTGATATTCTGGATGTAGAATATGTCCGGTGCATTCTCCGTGTTGAACCTGAATCACTCCATGAAATCCAAGGCCATACTCACCCAATTAAACCACTTCTTAGGGTCCAGGCTGATGTACTTGGACAAAGCATCCCTTGTAAGGCTCCTCATGAACAATTTCATCCGGATCTTTTCGTCTCTTCCAACTCCAACTAATTTGTCACAATTAGCCCTTAAATAGACCCTGGGATCACCAGTACCGTTGAACATTTCAAATTTGGGAGGTTTGTAACCCTCCGGCAGTTCCACATCAGGCTGTATACAGAGATCTTCATAATTCAATCCTTTGATCCCTTTACCTCCCTCCATGCCTTGAACTCGGCTAGTCAGCTTCTTGAGTTTTTCGGCCAGGTTCCTAATAAGCATATCCTTCTCACTAGACTCCAGTATGTAAGAGATGGGTTGGGTGGAGTGAGGTAGAGTTTTAACGTATATGGGATTATTCTTGTGGCCTGGTGCTTGAGCATAGAGGTGATCGTTGGTGGAGTTTTGTGGTTCAGGAATGATTGGTGGGGTGTTTCGGGGAGTGTGGCAGGTGTTTTGTTGGTATTGTGGTGGGATGGTTTGGTTTTGTGGTGGAGTTGTATAGTGGTGAGTTGCATGAGGATTTTGTTTGTTGGGTGTATTTTGAGGTGGTATGGAAGTTTGAGTGTTTTGATGGCCAATGTCTGGGACGCTGAGTGAGAAGGACAAATTTGCTAGGTTCCGTACATGTTCTAGTTCCCCTTGGAGTTTCAGCAACCTTTGCTCAAGTTGCGACACGACATCATTCTGAACCTGAGTATCCCGACTGTTAGAAGCTTCGGTATGCTAGATGATGTTGAGTTTTCCTTTTTGATATTAGTCAAATCTTCCATCTTGCCTTTGCCTCTGCCTCTAGGTGGACTAGGAGGAGGAGAAGGTGGAGGGCCCCTGGATCTTGTATGATACGCTGATGTTTTAAACGTCAATAGCACACAAGAAGATAGGTTAATTTGTCTGGTACCCAATTTTTGAGTGATGTCTCTCTAGAAGAACCTGGTTCTTCTTGGTGTTCCAACTTCTACATTTGCGGAATAATAAAAGAAGTAAAGTAAAAACACAGAGATTTTAACATGGAAAACACCTGGCTCAAAAGGTTAAAAAACCACAACCTACTCCTCAGTAGTATATGCTCAAGCTATTCACTAAAAATCTATGACAAACGGACTTACAAAATAAACTTTTTTGTAATCCTAGGACTAACTCTAATCCATTCGTAGTAACTAGCCTCTAGCTAATTTCTACAAGCTTCAAGTTAACTCTAACTTGAATAATGCGTACCTATTACAATTGCTTCTATGAAAGCTGAAAAGATACAATATTAAATCGCCTACTACAACCAACTAGACTCACTGACAAACAGATGGAACTAGTTCTTCTAGCTGGTCTATAGCCTTTGTATCGCACAGTAATTCTGCTTGCAAAATCTTTGGGAATTTTGCTTTCAGTTCTTGATTCACTTCTGCACTTGTGGATTCTTGATTCAAGCAAGAATACTTCAATTATGTATAGAGTCAGTTGTTGAGTTTTTCGTTCAGTTCTGGTACAACTCTACCTGGGAGAACGAGTTCGTATTAAACTCAACTTCCTTCCTTCGTTACTGTTCTTGCTGAATTCAACTTCTATTCCCTTATCAATTGGCAACCTTTTCGCATTAGGAGACACTCTCCTTGTTCATTGATTTTTCATGATCGCATTCATCTCCTACGCATATAAGGTTTGTATGCCAACGTGTCAGGTCAAGTATGTATGCTCTGATGGACCTGGTTCAACTGGTCAGACATTTGTCAATCTTCAAAACTATGCAGTGACTTGGGTCAACAAATTCCCCCTTTTTGATGATGACAAACTCTGTGCTTCTCCCTGTATACAACTCAAACACTTTGTATGTTTTTAAGCATTTATCATAGAGAAACCAGATTCATTAGGTTATAAATATCACTTGAAATATAAAAGCACACTTGTCTTCCCCCTTTTAGCATCATCAAAAAGTTTGCAAAATGATAAATTCACCAGTGTTGTTAACAATTACTCATGGCCATCGAGGCAACTGCAGGTGCAAAGATGATTAATCGTCATAAGAAACCAATAAATGTAAGCTATCTAAGAAATTGAGACAAGTCAATAACAAAATAGCAAAAATCCATTGATTAGGAACGAACATCAAATACCATACAACTAAACAAAAAACAGCCATAACCATGAGCAAAACAGAATAAAAACAACAGAAACAGAACAACTGGTCTAAGTGGGGTTTTGGTAGCTCTAGACAGCCTAAGGATGGGAAGGTACAGAGGAGGATGTGGTCTTGGTTTGTAGAAGAGAAAACATCTGGTTAAGAACACCCTCGTTCTTTTCCTTCTATTTTGCTAATTCATCCATGAGAGCATCCCACTCAGCTTCAACCTCAATCAAACGAGATTTCAAACGAAGGATCTCCATATCCTTGATCTCGCTTTCCTGCACCAGAGTTCTGACTTTGCTGTTGACAGGATGCTTCCTAGATGAACCAGTTTCATCTGCAGGAACATTGACAGTATAATTGCAAGTCATCAAAGTATCCTTCCCAAAATCGTCCTTCGCAATAACCATCTCAGCCTTTTTCACAGGAACATCAAACTGAGCAAGCACAACTGTCAGAATAAAGCCATATTAGATTGCATGTGCTTTTGTTCCATTCACAACTTTGTCCAAGAGTCGGATGATGAAAGCTGGCTAATTGATCTGCTTTACCCTATACAAACATTCCATCAAGGTCAGATCCATATAGTTGGCTATGTACGTTCGTTCTTGTCTTGGCAGCAAGAACTTGATGACAAGTTCGAAAAGCACCTTGTGTTCTGGCTTCATTTCACTTTTGTAAACTGGCCTGGATTCAATTTCCCTTTCATTGTCATTGAAGAATCGGGTAATATTGATTGCTTAGGCTATCCCATCCAAACTAAGCCATATTTTCCTGGTGTAATCTTCGTAGCCCTCAGCAGGAATGTGCAAAATTTCTCCCAGCACTTTAGCATCAAAGGAGACTTGAATTCCTTTGACTGTGGTAGTGATCCTGCCGTCCTTGACCACTGCATTACCCATGAACTCCACCAGTTCAGCTCAAGCCAACCTTCCTTCGTGAAGGACCATGTTCTTCCACCCCTGAACATCCAGTGTGTCCAGCAGGTATCTCATCCCAGATTCCTCGAGATCCTTCTACAACTTTCCCTTCAGAATTGTTCTTTTGCGAAACAAGGTGATTCTATCAATCACCTCACCAACTTCCCCCTCATCTTCTCCACTTCACTCTTTATTATCATCTTTCACAAAAACCTTCACTTTTCTTGCCTTGGACCTGGTCCTTTTAACAGTTCTTGTGGGTGTGGCAAACACCGTAGCTGACTTCTTTGAAGTAGCCTTAGCGCTTTTCGATTTTGGTGCCTCAACCACAACAGGAGCAGTTTGCTCCTCATGATGGACCAGGTCTATCATATCCTCTTCAACAACAACAGTCTCTACAGGCTCTCCTACTTTAGCCTTTCCCTTTGCAGCTCTCTTTTTCTTGATCTCTAGCAGAGCCTTCTCAAATAGTTCTTCTTCCTATCTCACAGCACTACGTGTAGCACACACCTTAAGAACAGGAGCATCAGCAGCTACAAAAGCTTTCCTCTTTTTAGAAGGAACTGGGTTAGTAGCCTTCTTGGACTTCTGAGTCCTCCTATTCTTGGGGTTATAGGACTCCCCAAGTTTCCTTAGCTTGTCAGCCAACGTCTCATCTCTAGATGAACCAGGTTCATCTGCTCCTTTCTTCAAGCTTGCTAGACCTGTCGCTGCTTCCTCGACTACACTTCCCCCTAACTCCGTGACATCTTCTCTAACCTTCTCAGGAATGGGACCACAGATAGTCAATGTAGTACCATCCTTCCCAAATCCCTCTCTCTCAAGAACTTTACCTTTTTCCAATTTTCTTTGCCTACTAGGCACTTCAACATCAATTACCAACCCAACCAGAACAAACCTGTTCTCAGCATTAACAGACTCAGAAATTGCATCAATATTACCTTGTCCATAATTTGATGAACCAGATGCTTCATCCTTGTTGGCTGATTTAAAAGATTCACTTGATGATTCAAAATTATTTTCCTTTTCAGCCTGTAGAATTGCTTCCAAGAATTTTGCACGGGACCCAGAAGCCACTGATTTTCTGGAAAGAACCTTTACACGATGACCACGAAGGGCTAGGTTAGGGTTAGATGTGGGTTCTGGAATATGAGGGTTTTCAGGAGTTGAGGTTCTTTTTGGTGATTGAGAACTGTATATAGATGGAGAATTTGAATCTGATTCATAATTCCCTCCATCATAATAACGATTTGATGATAAAGAAGAAGAAGAAGCAAATGGTGGTGAAGAAATTATTACGATTGTCGTTAGGAAGAAAAGAAAAGTGATCAGATTTGGATTTGAAGAATAATGTTCTTGGCTCGACGGTTACTTTATGAAAAAGAGAGTAATGATGACCCTTATATAAGATATAGTTATTAATTATTCAACGGGCAGAATATTTATTCAATTGGGAGTCTAATAGTTGTAGGAGTGTCATTGATTCGACAGTTAAGAGTTCCCTACCTCTAAGCTAATTGAGTACTAATGGGACTTCTTGGAACGAGTTCATTTAGGGATTAGAACAAAGAATTTGAAATGAACCAAATATAGATAGAATCCTGCTCATGTGTGACTGTAATTAGTTTAATAATTTTATGGAGATGAGCGCGTACCTTGTCAGTCAGATAAACCAGCAGAGATGAACCAGGTTCATCGTGTTAAAGTCCTAAATATGCCTCAATTTACAAAGATAGAGAAACATCATTAGTAACCAGGGAATCATATTAATACATGACAAGAGAGTATGACAGTAAAGTCATGATGCTGAGCAATGATTAGACTGGTTGATTATCTATGTTAGTGTTTCTAGCCAAAATTTAATATTTCTTTCAATTTGTTTTTCAAAATTTTTCTAATCAGGTGATTTTAATCATCCTGAGTTCAAGCTTGTTTCTCTCAAAATGCTCCCTACTTAGTGTTTTAGTAAAGATATCTGCAATTTGTTGATCAGTATCACAAAACTCAATTGAGATCATTCCTTTTTCATAATTATCTCTCAGGAAATGGTGCCTAACATCTATGTGCTTAGTTCTCTTATGATGAACCGGGTTCTTGGTCATACTAGTGGCACTAGTGTTATCACAGAAAATAGGAATGCACCTCACATCTATACCAAAGTCCATGAGTTGTTGCTTGATCCATAGCAACTGAGCACAGCAGGAGGCTGCAGCCACATATTCAGCCTCAACAGTAGACAAGGCTACTAAATTTTGTTTCTTGGTAGCCCAAGACACAAGGCACGAGCCCAGAACGTGAGCCATACCTGAAGTACTTTTCCTGTCAACCAGGAAACCTGCATAATCAGCATCAGCATATCCTACAAGGTCAAAATTACTACCTTTAGGATACCAAAGGCATAAATCAGTGGTTCCTTCCAAATATCTCAAAATTCTGTTCACTGGAGTGAGGTGGAACTCCTTTGGATTTGCCTGAAACCTAGCACATAGTCTCACGCTGAACACAATATCAGGTCTGCTGCCAGTGAGATATAATAGAGACCCAATCATCCCTCTGTATAACTTCTGATCAACGGATGAACCAGGTTCATCCACATCCAATTTTGTAGTTGTGGCTATGTGAGTGTCTATTTCCTTTGAGTCTTCCATTTTAAACTTCTTGAACAATTCTTTCACATACCTTTGTTGGTGGATCATCGTTCCATGTTTTTCTTGAATTGCAAGCCTAAGAAGAAGTTTAGTTCATCAATCATACTCATCTCAAACTCACTCCCCATAAGCATAGCAAATTCCTTGCTCAATTTTTCATAAGTCGCTCCAAATATGATATCATCCAGGTAATTTTCACAACTAGGAGATCCTTACCCTTTTCCTTTAAGAACAAGGGACTATCAATTTTGCCTCGTTTGTACCCATGTTCTAGCAGGAATTTTGATAATCGTTCATACCATGCTCTTGGTGCTTGTTTGAGACCATATAGAGCTTTATCGAGTTTGTATACGTGGTCAGGTGACTCCTTGCTTTCAAAACCTGGAGGCTTCTTGACAAATACATCTTCCTTCAGATAGCCATTGAGAAAGGTACTCTTAAAATCCACTTGATAAATAGTGAATTCCATGTGTGCAGCAAATACTATAAGAAGTCTGTTTGCCACAGGGGCAAAGGTCTCATCATAGTCAATTCCCTCTTCCTGACCATACCCTTGAACAACTAGTCTTGCCTTATTTCTTGTAACAGTTATATCCTCATCGAGCTTGATCCTGAAGACCCACTTGGTGCCAATCACTGATTTGTCTAGCGGCCTAGGTACCAAGTGCCATACTTGACTTCTTTCAAACTGATTGAGCACTTCTTGAATGGCATTTACCCAATCAGCATCTTGTAGGGCTTCCCCAATTCTTTGGTTCGATCAGGGATAGTAAGGCATCAAACACACATAGATTTTTCAAGGATGATCTTGTTTTGATTACAGATGTCAAATCTTATATGATGTTCTCAAGAGGGTGAGAACTCTGATATCTGTGTGGTTTTAGTACCAGCTGTTCATTCCTAGACAATTCCATGGTGTCTTGTTGCTGTGGAGCAGGATCAGGGCCAGGTTGAATATGTTGAATTCCCCCTTTCATGTTGCTTGGGGTAGTTGAACCTGGTCCATTAACTGTTCCACCTTCCATATTTGCTTCAATGTGATCACTGCTTCTCACCAGTCCAAGCTCCTCATCTTCTGGTTCCTGTCTCTCAGCAAGAGTGTTAGATTCATCAAAGACAACATATACACTTCCTTCTACACACATAGTTCTTTTATTATACACTTTATAAGCTTTGCTATGTGATGAATATCCCAAGAATACTCCCTCATCACTTCTGGGGTCAAATTTTCCTAGGGAATCTTTGCCATTATTATGCACAAAACACTTGCATCCAAAAGCCCTAAGGTGGGATATGTTGGGCTTTCTCCCTTTTAGTAATTCATAGGGAGTTTTCTCTACCAGAGGTCTGGTGATGCATCTATTGATTATGTAACAAGCAGTGTTTATTGCTTCAGCCCAGAAGATGTGAGGTAGTTTGCTAGATAGAAGCATGGTTCTTGCCATGTCTTCAAGAGTTCTATTTTTCCTTTCAACAACCCCATTTTGCTGTGGGGTTCTAGGAGCAGAAAAGTTATGATTGACACCACGTTCATCTAAGAACTCAGCAAACTTAGCATTTTCAAATTCAGTACCATGGCCAAATCTTATTGATGCTAGTTGATGTCCTAATTGATTTTTAGTTTTCTTGACAAATGAGGTCAACATATCAAATGCTTCATCCTTAGATGCCAGGAATAAGGTCCAAGTGAACCTTGAATAATCTTCAACTACCACCAGCACATATCTCTTACCACCTCTACTCAGAGTTCTCATAGGACCACACAGATCCATATGAACCAGTTCCAACGTCCTGGTGGTACTGACTATTTTCTTACTTTTGAAAGAGGACCTTACCTGCTTCCCCCTGGCACATGCCTCACAAACTTTGTCCTCCTTGAACTTAATGTTAGGAAGTCCTATCACTAAGTCCTTAGAGACTAGTTTGTTAAGCTGAGTCAGACTCGCATGACCAAGTCGTTTGTGCCACATGAGGGGATCACTTTCCAACACACTTAGGCAAGTGAGTTCATTTTCATAAAGTGTATACAAGTCTATGACATAGATGTTATTCATTCTTTTTCGCTGCAAAACAATCTTGTCAGTAAGCATGTTAATCACAAAACATTTTGTGGAAGTAAAAGCAACCAGGTTACCTCTGTCACACAATTGTGATACACTGATCAGGCTATATTTCAAGCCATCTATTAGATACACATGTTCAATGGATCGTGTGTCATCCTTACCTACCTTACCAACCCTAATAATTTCACCTTTCTTTCCGTTTCCAAAGGAGACATTTCCTCCTTTGAGACTTTCAAGTGAAAGGAATTGTTCGATGTTCCCTGTCATATGCTTTGAGCAGGCCATTATCTAAATACCAAATTTGGCCGCCTCCTCTCACTTGAACCTACAAAGAGAATCAGCGGTTAGTTTTAAGAACCCAAACTAGTTTGGGTCCTTTTCTATGAGAGAATGTATGAATCAAATTTTTTCTGGCCCAAATTGGTAGCCAGTTTTTCTTTTTGACAAACCTCTTCAACTGGCCTGCTCTTTTGCAGTACACTCATATTTATAGTGGCCAGTCTTACCACAATGGGTGCAGATTTTATTCTCAGGGAGAGTGAGATACTTGCTTTTGGGATCCCACTTGGGCAATTGACTTCCAAAGCCAATCCCTCTCCGGTTGCTACTATGATTATCTTGAAGCCATATCAGGGCATCAGAGGATTTATTCCATTTACAAGTTCGATCTAATTCATGTTTGACTTTGCGAAGTTATTCGTTAAGAGTTCTTATCTGTTCATCCTTGGCATAGATCTTATCTTTTAGTTTTCCCACATTTTCTTCTAACATGAAATGAGAATAATCAACAACCTTTTTACTGGATCCTAGCTTTATCTTTAAGTTTTCAGATTTTGTTCTAGAATCTCAGTTTCAAGTGGATGAACCTGGTTCAACAAGACAGTGTTTTTCTTTTCAGATTCACTGACTCTGATTTCCAGGTTCATGCCTTTTGCTTTTAAAATTTCACATTCTTTAGATAGTTTATCCTTCTCTATGGTTGTTTCCTCAGAATCATCTATGAAATCAAGTAGCAACTCAGAGAGTTTTTCCTTAGATAGGAACTTTACTTTGTTTTTAAGATGGGAGATACTTTCCTCTAGTTCTTCATGTGATTCCTCATCAGGTTCTCCAATTGCCATGAGCGCCTGATCTTCAGTCTCCCCATCTTCTGATTCCTCATCTGAACTTTCCCCCCAAGCAACAACCATAGCCTTTGTTGTGGTTTTCTTCAGTTGGACCTGTTCCTTCTTCCTGTTCCTTCTTTCATATCTTTCCTTTTTCCATTCTACTTCCCACTAAGGACAATTTTTGATGAGATGGTCAGTCTTACCACATTTGTAGCATCCCTCATTAGTTGGCCTTTCTGGAGCTTTTTGTTGTAGTTTCCTCCTCTAGAGATGCCCTTCTTCCTCATGAGAAAGTTTCTGAATTCTTTGGTAATCATGGCCATCTCATATTCCTCCAGATCTGCTCCCTCAGTGATTCTTAGTGCTAGACTCCTCTCCTTCTTTGGACCATCCATCTTCAGTGTCTGCCTTCTGAGTTCATAGGCAGTGAGGTTTCCAATCAGCTCATCCAATCTCAGGGTTGCCATATTTTTGGATTCCTGGATAGCAGTGATTTTGCTTTCCCAGGAAATATGCAAAACTCTTGTCAGGATCTTCTCAACCCTGTCCTCTTCAAGAATGACTCTTCCAAGAGACTTCAATTCATTAGTCAACGTTGTGAACCTTGTGTACATATCTTGGAGAGTCTCTCCTTCTTTCATAGTGAAGTTTTCATACTGAGAGTATAGTAGAGTACCTATTGACCTTTTTACCTGAGGTGTTCCTTCATGGGCTACTTGCAAGGTATCCCAGATCTCTTTGGAAGTTGTGCAACTTTGGATTCTGCTGTACTCGTCTGGGCCTAGTCCACATACTAGCCACTTTTTGGCCTTTGCATTCTTCTCCCATTTCTTCAGATCCTCAACAGTGCAGTCAACTCTAGTCTTTGGTACATCTATACCTTCAGCAGTCTTCATCTTGGTAGCTAGAGGACCATCAGTGACTATGTCTCAGAGTTCACAGTCTTCTCCAATCAGGTGGTCCTTCATCTTGTTCTTCCACCAAGAGTAATACAGGCCATTGAAGAGTGGTGGCCTTGCAGTTGATTTACCTTCCCAGTTTCCAGGTGGTGCACTCATCTTGATCTTCTCCAAGGTGTTAGCCTTTTAAGGATAACCAGCTCTGATACCAATTGATGTTTTAGACGTCAATACTACACAAGTAGATAGGTTAATTTGTGTGGTACCCAATTTTCGAGTGCTGTCTCTCTAGAAGAACCTGGTTCTTCTTGGTGTTCCAACTTCTACTGTTGCAGAATAATAAAAGCAGTAAATTAAAAATATAGAGATTTTTACGTGGAAAACACTTGGCTCAAAAGGTGAAAAAATCACGACCTACTCCTCAGTAGGATTTGCTCAAACTCTTCACCAAAACTCTGAGCCAAACAGACTTACAAAATAAACTCTTTTGTAATCCTAAGACTAACTCTAATCCCTTCGTAGTAACTAGCCTCTAGCTAATTTCTACAAGCTTCAAGATAACTCTAACTTGAACAATGCATACCTATTACAATTGCTTCTATGAAAGATGAAAAGATACAATATTAAATCGCCTACTACAACTAACTAGACTCACTGACAAACAGATGGAACTGGTTCTTCTAGCGGGTCTGTAGCCTTTGTATCACACAGTAATTCTTCTTGCAAAATCTTTGGTAATTTTGCTTTCAGTTCTTGATTCACTTCTGCACTTGTGCATTCTTGATTCAAGCAAGAATACTTCAATTATGTATAGAGTCAGCTGTTGAGTTTGTCGTTCAGTTCTGGTACAACTCTATCTGGGAGAACAAGTTCATATTAAACTCAACTTCCTTCCTTCGTTACTGTCCTTGCTGAATTCAACTTCTATTCCCTTATCAATTTGCAACCTTTTCGCATTAGGATACACTCTCCTTGTTCATTGATTTTTCATGATCGCATTCATCTCCTATGCATATAAGGTTTGTGTGCCAACGCGTCAGGTCAAGTATGTATGCTCCGATGGACCTGGTTCAACTGGTCAGACATTTATCAATCTTCAAAACTATGCAGTGACTTAGGTCAACATACGCTGATGATGCTAGAATGCACGAACCAACCTTTGGGGAAGGGGAATAATCAACAGAAAATTAAATAAAAACAAAAGGTAACAAGTCAGTGAGGATTATGATAAAATATTTGGAGTATTTAAACACATATTGCAGGAATGTAAATGCGCGTCTTAATTTGGGAGCCTCGTTATGCCCGAGCTAGGCCTAGAGAGAAGTTGATTTGGAGAACATAGATGCCAAAATGCCTCATTTCATTAATATAGATAGACGAATCCCAAAAATGAAGCTAAAATAACATTAAGAAACAAGTCACTAATGACACTTGGCCTTATTACATTTATGAAAGCAAAGAGGTAAATCTAGCCTATTTGGTCCCAGAAGGACCTTCCCCGGATTCGATATTCTTGATTGCATCGAACAAATTTCCCAGCTTGCGCATTCCCAATAGCAGGTGCGCTCTAGCCAGGTGTTCTCCTTTATTCCCCTCGGCGTTCTGGCAATCCTCGATCCTTTTGATGGCCTTCTCCACTATACCTCACTCCAAATATTCCAGCTTTCTGTTGGAAAGGATAACCATCTCTTTCCACTCCTCGATCAGACTTTTGTTGGTCTCATGTATTTCACAGTGCTCGTTCTCGGAATCATGGATCTGAGCCTCAACATCTTCATCTATGATTCTGTTTCCTCGACTGATTCCTGGCCTCACTACCCTATCCAAGTTGTCTTCCAGCCATGCCTGGTAGAAAGGTGCACACCCTGCATGGTATCTGTCTGGTTCAATAGTATACTTCTCCATGATGATTTTGCAGTGACGCATGTGTTGAGCTTGGCACTTGCAGGGGACGTCATCGTCCTCGAAATCCGCTATGAAGTGATCCATCTTGGCGACCCTCGGCATAACCTGCTTTCTTCCCGCCTGCCTCATGACTCGGAGAAGAACATAAGGATATATATCTCTCAACCTGATCATCACTAGGTGTGGTGCATCCCTAGACCTGATGATAAACTCGTTCGTCAAAAACCATTCGAACATCTATTGTACCTGTTCCTCGGTCAGATTATCAAAGAAATCCACCCATGGTAGTTTTTGGCTGAGCAAATAAGTTTGGAATGTAGGTCATTTACTTGGGGTGATGGAAAGCAATGTGGTCCTTCCAAGCCCTTCGCGGAAGTTCTTGGTGATATTGGCCCTTTTGAAGGTGTTCTAGGAGCCATAACTGCAGCAACAGGTTGCAACCCTCAAAATGTTTAACCCCTCTTTGACAACGCTGCAAAGCTCGGTAAATGTCAGCCAAAATCATAGGGACAATGGTGAAGGTTTGCCTATCGATCCCTTCCATCAAGGCCCTGGTAACCATGGCTAGCCTGGTGTGAATCATTTCCCTCTTTGTCGGGAACACTATCAAGCCCAGAAAGCATACAATAAACACGAATACCCTACGGTGAATATGACCCAGAGACGTGATGGCAAACTCATCATGATAGGTACGGTATGATTTGTTGTGATCGTATCTTACATTCAAGTACTCAAAAGGTATGTAAGATTGTTTCAGACACTCCAATTCAGCATTTTTCTTTAACCCCATCATTTTCAGAAATCCTTTACCTGTGCGATTTTCAGGCACCAACAACCCAGGGCTTTCCCAATCTAGTCCAGCAAGTCTTATCTCCTCTATGAGTGGTGTCATTTCAATACTCCCGAAGCGAAACACAACTCTTTCACTATCCCAGAACAAAGTGGCAGTCTCAATTAGCATGTTGTTTGGTTGGATTTCCAGAAGAGAAGGTAAATTACCCAGATGCTTCTTCACATGTTTCTTTTCATTGGAGGAAAGGTCTTCCCACCAGTCTAGGAGCATGGGTGGGATATTGCTGACCATACCGAATATGGGGACTTCGTGCCTCATTTTCTACAAGACAAAAAATGGTTAGGCCCTTTCTCCCACCAGACTCGACTATTTATACACTTATGATTAACATATAGGCATTTAGTTCTCCAAATCAATGCACAGAACGTGATTGAGTCCTTTGGGATAATGAAAACCCTGATGGACTTTTGGATAAGGCTGTCTTAAAGGGTTATTGTGCGGATGACACATTAAGCCAGCTTGGTTTGACCATGATGCATGCAAAATATAAAAAGAGTAAGGTTTCTATGGGGTTTTAGACCGGTACCCCTGAGCGGACAACTCGAGGGGGAAAGGTACGGAACCATCGACTGCACCACTGATCGACTGGTTTTACTGCAAATAAGCCTTTCCGAATTCAGGGGATGATATAAAATGGAAGAGCGAAACCACTCATCAAGCGTTGCTATAGGATTTGTATAGTCACGAGTGGATTATGATGTTGAGCATGATTATGCAGTAACAAGTAAGCAGTAAACAACATGTTGTAACGTATTTGCACATTATGAAAGCGATAAATACAACAGTTATAATTGAAAAGCGGTTACAAAAGAAAACAAGAAACATGTGAGTTTCATTTTAGGAAATAAATACTTGGGAGAGTAAACAATTAAGTGCACATAAAGGGGAAAGGGAAAGGGTGCAGGTATTAACAAAATAAGGCATACTCAGACAAATTCACAAAGCGGTTTGTTATGGTAAAAGCCTAGAATCCCCAGCAGAGTCGCCATGTTGTCACGCCCCCCTTTTTTCCTCTCCTTTCAGATTGGTCAGGGTTTAGGACATTATTCGGACAACTCGTTTCCTTTTTGGAAAAGGGATATAAGGAATTTGAAGAGTCGCCACCTAATGAATTGAGGTGCACTAGGGCACCTATTACAAGTCATTTGTAACACTAATTGAATAACCAGAGATTGGGTAAGGGCTTGAAATTAGTTCAAGGGAAAGGTGTTAGGCACCCCTCGAAGTCCACAACTGTGGGTCCCAACCAAACATACTTTGTGAAATTAGTCAAGTAGCAAATAGCAGTCCAAGCACACATATGTAAAAGAACATTGGTTTTAATAGTTAGGTAGTCTAAGCGCACATATGTAAAAGAACATTGGTTTTAATAGTTGGTCATTCTAAGCACACATATGTAAAAGGACAAGGGAGGTCCTAAGTTTTTTATCCTATAGGATCACATCCATGCAATGCCTGGTAACCACACCTCAATGAGGGGCTACACGTTGCATTAGCACACAGGTCATCACATCCTTTTCTACCTATTACCCCAACCCTTAATGGTTATTAAGCGAGTTTTTATTTAACAAGCTCTATGCGTGCTGTTACCCGTCCCTTCCTTGTGGTCCCGAAGGAGTTTAGGACCTCTAAATATGGGCAGTTCTAGACAACCCCCCTAAGGTATTTAAAAGGGAAAAATCTAGGTGACAAGGAAATAACAGGTAGGTCCAACACATAAGTGAAAAAGCAGTTAAAAGGCTCATGTTTACCTCCACATATAATGCAAATAAACCGAATGTCTCAAACACAAATACAAGTAGTTTTTTTAGGAAAATAATCCTAAGTCAGGATGTCTAGGGGGACATCAGCTACTCAGAACATGCAACACTGTTTCATAATCTAATGGTAGGGTCCTAATCAGTTTGCCTACTGATTTTAAGACCTGTAAGACTTAAGCAGTTTAACACAAACAACACGCAATTTCCAGTTTATACATAGATTGATTACCTAAGGATTGCCTAAGCATGGGACTGTACACAGTCACGATTGTAAGAGTTGTTAAACAATTTAGAAGTTGTTTAACCTACAAACATGTTCTAGATGATACAGATTCAAAAAGGGAATTTGTACCAGCTTATGCTCAGAAAACATACCCCTATATGTGAGATTGTTTTTATGCCTTTTAAGATCAGTGACTTATTTTATTGGAACTAGGCGTAATCAAACGGATGCAAGCAGAATTCCTAGAACATGATATCTAAATGCATACATGAATGATAGTTTTATTAAGACAATGTTATTAGCCTAACAGTAGGATTTTTAAGTGAAAGCACGTATGCAAACTTGAAGCATGGATTAGTAATATGCTGAAACAATAAAATGTGAGGCCCTAAGGACAAGATATCTAGTGCATATTGAGCATGATTTGTATGCAAATGAACACATTAGTCCTAAGACATGGATTCTAATGAAAATTCACAGAATATATAAACATATAGCATGCTTTCTACACAGTATTATCAACGAGGTCATACAACTACCCTCTCATTTTCACTAGCCACCCCAATATCTACTTAAAATAATTATTACAGACCAATGGCTGAATGAATTACAGAAATGAAAAGTAAATTAACTATAGGGAGCCTGAAGCAGGCCCGAATACAACCTGAGAATAGCAGGCCTTCCATAGTCTCAAATGCCACGGGCTTCATAGCCAATTTTAGGTCCAGGTGTGTCAGAGTTCCCTAAGGACCTCAAGGATCTCGGATAATGCTCACACCTAGACTTTCATAACAGATATTGAATAAGTGTAGTGAAGAATAGCCAGCCCTAGTGTGCCAGAGTTCCAAAGTATCTCAAGAGGATCCCAAGGCAGTACACATATTGGAGGGGCAAAACCTAAGGACTTAGGAGTAAACTGAGAGTGCTTGACATAGTTTTGAAAAGATTTTGATAAGAAAATAATACTGAAATGATTAAAGAAGTTTTCTGAAATAAGAACTAATTGGTAGAAAAGTAGTTTGGAAAAGCATGTGAACATTTGTAGAAAATCAGCAAACAACCTAATGAGCTATAGAACAAAATAGATCCTAATAGAACTTAACAACAGATTTCACACAAGGGGCTATGGGAATTGGGGATACATAGAACACATAGACAATGGGTGCACGAAAGTTCTCCAAGAACTCTACAGGATCACAGGTTGGTTATCAAAATAGGTGGTCGAGGCATAGAGCATGGATCACAGAACAATCATGTGGAAACATATTACACTGGACAAATTAAGCATAGAGCTAGAGTTATTCAGAGATATTAGGCAACTTAGCAAGGCAGATTAAGCCAGAACCTAAATAAACATATTAGGTAAACAATCAAACTTGCTGATATACATAGAACAAACCAAGTCGAGGCATGCTAGGTAAAAGCAATAGGTAGATCCTTAGACATACTAATCAAAAGTTAGGCAGGACTTATACATGCTAGTGATTGAGTAGTGTAGTTCAGGCATATTAAGTGAAATAATGATTTAGACATGCTATTTACATATTTAAAAAGAAGATAGTAAGCGGGAACAAGACTGGAAATCAATGAACTAAAGTAGTAACAGAACACATAGAGTTTTGAACTTGAAATTGAATTAGGACATACCAGTTAAGGAGAGAATAACACAGGATATAGAGCAGATGTGGTATAATAACTAGCCTTGGCTTACAGCCGGTTAGAGCAGTGAAAGTTGCAAGTAACAAGGAAGAGCATAAAGCTTTTAATTGAGAGAGAGAGTTTTTGAACTAGTGTTCGTGTCCATAAGTGAGAAGAGAAGAGCGTATATATAGAAATTGAGAGCTAGGCAGAATAAGGTAAGAATACATTATTCATCAATTAAGGGAGATTACAAAATCAATCATGCATAAAATCAATAAGTTCTTCCTCTAATTAAGGGATAACCAGTTAACGGTAAAGAGCATGGTAGATAATTAAGGAAAGAAATAAAATAACTTAAGTATGGAGTAGGTAATTAGGAGGTAAATACACTAGAGTTTAATTAAGGAAACAATCAGTAAGAATCAGTAAGTACCACAGTTAATCACAAATAAGGCAAGAAATAGTTTAAAAGGTTGTGAAAATAGGGAAAATAATCGGAAATCAGCATATAGGTATTATCATAGCCAATCAGTGAATAAAAGACTCGTAATAATACTGACTTTAAGGAAAATAATATAGGTTTTCCATGAATGACAGATAGGCTAAGTATAACACATAAAAAGCAGTCAAGATTTGAATCTGAAACCCCAATAGAAGAGCATTAGGGTAAAATCACAAGGCATTCAAATTAAACGAAGGAGAAGAGTGATATGAATCAAAGTACATAACAAAATTATGTATCAAATAACACGGATCGACTTAGAATCCAAACATATTGTCAAAAATTAGGGGTTTAAACATAAACTAGTTAGGGTTAAGGAAAAACTCAACATAATCGATTAAAACACATAAGAATCAGAGAATAAGCACTTAAAATTAGAAAACATTTTGAATAAAAGATTTTCAAGGAAACCCTAGTTAGGAAGGAATGAAAAGACACTTGAAAATAAGAAGTTTTTTCATAAAAACAAGCGAAAGATAGTTCTATCCATCTCAGATCTGTACAGATCTCAGAAGTTCAAGAGATGAAAGTAGGTTTTCGTAAAAATAACGCAGAGATGAAGATACTGGCTTAGAAACCCATAGGTTTAGGCAAAAATCAAAAGATCTTACTCAAAATCGAGTCATGGAGGCCTGAAACAGGCAAGAACAGGCCCAAGGTGTGAGTGGACCAACCTTCATCCCTTGAGGGCCTTAGAGACAAGTAATACCGGCATAAGAGAGCCATGAGAGGCCTGAGGGTGGTAAGGAACCACCATGGTTGACGATGAAGAGTGACAGCGAGGTGATATTTAGGGTTAGGATCTCAGAGAATCTGAGAGAGAAGGGGAAGGGGTGACAGCGGAGTGAGGAGAGAAGTGAGGGGTTTGGGAAGGAGTAGTTTAGGTTAATTAAGGGAAGGGGTAATCCAGACCGTTGATAAAAAATGATCAACGACGAGGATCACCCATATTGGGTCGGGTTAGATAGGATTTGGGCCTGGGTTGTATTGGCTAGTTTATAAGGATTTGGGCTGAGTTGATTAGGCTAGGATTGAAATAAAAATTGGCTATTTGTTAAATACCCCAAATAAACTGATTAAAAAATAATTTGTAAAATAATCACTAATTTTAAAAAATGAATGCTATGCACGGAAATGTTTTAAAAATAGTTATTTAATGTTTAAAAATATAAAGGGCTAATTTCTGGTAAAAATAATGCCAAGATTGTATGCATGGGCTATAATTGCAAAGTTATTGCAATTGTAGCCAAAAGGTGCCAAATTGGCTATTTCTAAAATAGTTTAGACTTAATAAAACCATAAATAGTAATATTTAATAAATACATGTTTTGAAATCATTTGTTATGCAATTTTGTAATTATTTATTAGAGATAAAATACTGGACAAATTAATAAAAACATAGAAAAATTGTGGAAAAATGTCAATTAATGATAATGCATGATTTTGAAGGTATATATGCAATTGAAAAATTATTTTAGGAAAATTGGATATCAACAGTATGTGGATAGACAATTGAAAGGAAAACTAAAAGGTGTGAAAGGTGAAAGGAAACAAGAACCACTTACATTTCTCAATTGAATCGCATTGCAAATGTAATCCTTGAGGTAAGGAGGGGAATTATGTGGCCTTGAGGATTTTCTAATAAGATTTTCCAAAATAGGTTCACTAGCTGATAGTGAGGCGGTAGGAATAGGGGAGTGAGTGACAGGAGATGAAGATGGTATATGACTTGGAAGTGGAAAATCAGAAAAACATTGCTCAAGTGCGTCTACATTAGGTAGGTCTAAATGTTCAATAGCAGGGTGAGGTGAATCAGGGGAGAAACTTGGAGAAATAGACGTGGTGCAATAGGTAATAAAGAATCAATTAACTCCTTGGATTTGATAGAGGAAAATGGGAATAATTCTTCATGAAAGACAAACATGCCTAGAAACAAAAGGCTTTAGAGTCTTAAGGTTGAGAACTTTGTAATCTTTCTTTCCATCGAGATAACCCAAGAAAACATAAGTTATATCCCTTGGTTGGAACTTTGTTCTTTGATTTGAGAGAGTGGAAACAAATCATAGACACGCAAAACACCTCAGATTAGAGTAACTAGGTTTGGATTTGAAAAGTATCTCATAGGGTGTTTTGCAAGAAAGAACCTTGGAAGGGAATCTATATATCAGGTATGTAGCAGTTAGAACACAATCCCCCCAATAAGCAATATGCAAATGTGATTACAAAAGCAGGGACCTAGTTGTCTCTAAAAGATGCCTGTGTTCTCCTCTATAATCCCATTCTATTGTGGAGAAGCTACACAAGTAGTCTGATGCACTATTCCTTATTATGAAGAAAAGAAATTAGATAGCAAACTAGCACTCCCCAATTTAAAAGCCTTGTCCAATATTATTATATTAACCTTGGTATTGAATTGTCTTTCTACCATAACCAAAAAGGATTTGAGGACTGGAAATGTATTTGATTTTGTACTTAGTAGATAAGTCCATATTCCACTACTATAGTCATCAACAATTGTAAGAAAGTACTTGTAACCATCAAAAGTTTGGTTTCTGATGTCACCCAAATTCACACAACTAATTGAGATTGTGAAGCGGTCGATGAAATTATAATTACCCAACTTGGAGTATTCCTCAGAGAGCTTATATGTGATTAGGTATATACTCGGACTAAGTGTATAACGTGCCTAAAATGCACTTCCACATACTTTGTTGTTTTGATCTACTTCTCATTTATGCTAGTGTTTGCAAGTACAAAGCTAGTAAACGATATTTTAGGTGTTGTTGTTTTTCAAGTTTATAAATGTAACAAACCGATCGTTCATTTTAACAGTTAGCGCTCTGATTCCCTAATAACTGCCTTCCCCACATTTGTATCTGCTTATGGGACTTTTCTGAGGGCTTAGTTGCGAATTCCGGAGAGTTTTGGGACACATAGTCCATAAATATGAGTTTAAGCTTTAGAAATCGAATTGTAGTTGGAACTATGTGAAGACTGATCCAGAATGGAATTCAGTCGACTTCGTTAGCTCCGTTGAGTGATTTTGGGGTTAGGAGCACATCCGGAATGTGTTTTCGAGGTCTGTTGTAGATTTAGTCTTGAATTGGAGAAAGTTAGAATTTTGGCGATTTCGGCCAATAGGTGAAATTTTGATATTAGGCTCGGAACGGGATTCCGAAATTGGTTGTAGGTCTGTAGTGTCATTTATGACTTGTGTGTAAAATTTGAGGTCATTCGAACTAGTTTTGACGTGTTTCGGCATCAGTTGTAGATGGAAATTTTCTAAGTTCTTAGTCTTGAATCCATGTATAGTTTGTGATTTTGGTGTTATGTGATGTGGTTTTAAGGCCCGATTAAGTTTAAATGAGATATTAGGACTGGTTAGTAAGTTTGGTTGAGGTCTGTTGGTTGATTTCCCAATGCACACGCAAGTGTACGTGGTCGACAAGTAATATAGGA
>ML353785.1:0-16236 GCA_005239505.1 Nicotiana paniculata | reverse complement strand
TTCGGAAAAGATGACATTCTTTGCTCGTCCAGCTTTTCCTTTGCGCCTTTGTGCTTGTTGTGCAAAGAAGAGAAGTTTTTCATCCACTAAACCACCTTCCGCATCGAAAATAAACTCATCAGGTACTTGTGGCTGTTGCTGTTCATTTTCCTCATCTTTCTCATCCTGTTCACAAATAAAAAAGTCTGGTCAAAGAAATCTAACATTCCCCTCCCCTCCCCTCCCCTTTCAGACTCTTGTTGGTTGGGCCAGAAGGGAGAAAGTACGCAAGGAAACCCCAAAAAAGAAAGAAAAAGAGGAAAGTGGAGAGAAAAACATTCTTTTGTCAACAAACCTCTTGATCTTCTTCTTCTTCTTTTTCTTCTTCTGCATTCTGCTCTTCTGAAGAATCTTGATTTTGGGGAGGGGGAGGGGGAGGAGGTGGCTGCTGGTTTTGCTGGTCTGGTGGGTTTTCAACTATAGTTGAACGGGGGAGGATGACAAGCTCTACCTGCATCACTGGATATATTAGCATATATACTGAATCTCTTGCCAAGGAAAAAGGTCTTCTGGATTGATGAACAAGCCAAAAACAGAGTAACAGATGCACCCTTATTGAGATGCACGATTTGGAAGGAAAGCTGCCTAAAGGAAAGGAATATTAGTTTACATATTGAAATGAAATGGGGATGCTCATTACCAATAGCAAGCTTCA
This sequence comes from Nicotiana paniculata, assembly GCA_005239505.1. NCBI lineage: Eukaryota > Viridiplantae > Streptophyta > Magnoliopsida > Solanales > Solanaceae > Nicotiana > Nicotiana paniculata. The sequence goes on along the minus strand of ML353785.1, from coordinate 15,542 downwards.
GCCAAGAAACGTGTTAGAACATTAGTTCCACAAAAGAATCAAGTAACAAAGAAGTTATTACAACAAGTCAACTCCTTTCCAAATACAAAACACATATCTTGAGTCTCAATAAACTTGATCATATAAAGCATGCACTGTTGAAGAAGAAATTTGAATGCAGCACAGAGATTTATTTTCTGAACCCTTTCAGAACTACAAGAGGGTCATAGTGAACCCAAGCAAAATCATCTTACTAACCTCCTCATACATTTTATATGCAGAAATTTAAATGCAGCAAAAAACTTCTTTTTCCCAAAGAATCTTATCTCTACCAGAATCAACACTATGAGCCCAAGCGACAAAATAGTTCAGCAACAATAAGGGTTCTACTCTTGAAAATAAGAATATGGATATCATCCACTGAGGCACTAAATATCAAAATAACAAAAACAAAGGTCCAGCAGGAAGGAAGAAGTTAACAAGGTCAACTGCAGCTCTTTTGTTAATTAAAAAAAAAAAAATCAATTATTGTGCCTCAAGTTGCAGATAAATATTATGTTATGCTTGCAAATAGCATAACAAGAAACACCAAGAGACAGACAGAGAACCAAACAAGCATGTCTATGCGAATTTTCTGCCAAGATTTGGTGGACAGAACCAGATATGAGATCACAATTCAGACAATAATGAATTGAACATAACATATTGTACCATTATCCTGTATTCGGTGAATAAAATAATGAATAGTTGTTATTTAATTATCTAACAGTTTGAGAACAGCAAATACTTACAGCTTTTTTCAGCTCATCAACACCAACTTTTTCACGTCCATCGATGGCAGCTAAGCATTTGGCTACACGAGCAGCATAAAGTTCAGCTCGGTGCCCCTGTTATTTAAATAATAGATAATAGAATAAGATGAATTTAAGTTAGAAACAACACAAGGAAAACATTCATCAGCAGCAATACCCTATATCATCTTCTTTTCTGACTTTAAGTCAATAAAGTTTTTGTTAAATATAAGGTGGCATCTTTAGCCAGTCTTGAGATAGAGTGAATCAAGATCAGGTCGCACTTGAAAGACTTTTACATGGAAAGTCCATTAATTAGCATACTGCAGTTTTTCTTTAATATTACATTTTACGCTCTATTGTACTAGGACTTTTGAAGAACCCACTCAACTTAAGATGTCAAAAATAGAAGTCTTTCTACGTGGGACAGGTTAGTTTGATCTAAAGAAAGCTATTCCCAAGGCTTAAGCTTCAGTGCAGAGCACAATAACAGCAATTGAGGAGGATTTCCATATTAAATACCTGGCAGCCACCACGAATTGCTTCCATGACCAAGTATTTTAGTTGATCTCTACTGATTGTGACATCCTTTAAATACTCCCTCGCCAATATTATCTGCAGAAGAGCTATCAGACCATTGCTTGACTAATACAAACAGGGCAAGTTGAAGTAAGAAAATCATGTGAGCAGCAATATTAATTCATCATTTAAGCAAAACGGCAAGTACTAGAAGTTTTTAAACGCTTATAGGAATTTATGCATACATAAACTGTTCTATGCTAAAGGTGAGACAGTGCAATGAAATAATGCCCTCAAGAGAGCATGGCGTATTGAATACAGAGTATCAATTTATAGAACATTTGGAATCAATTGGGATGCTTGCATTAATAGTAGCAAGCTAGCATTGGTCTCTGTCTTCCAATATCATGTTCAAGTGCTGAGAAAAAGAAAGAGGTTCCAAGTGGTAAAACTGACAAAACTGGAGCAGAAGGGAAGTACATCAGGATAGGATAGAGAAAGAACACTTGTTTGAAGAAAGCTTTTTCATATCCTAGGAGTGGACATCTGGGTTGCTGATCTCCAGGGAGGAGGTCAAGAAGATAACAGGTGGACAATAAAGTTCGACAGAAAAGAGCTCTTTGTTATGACAGACTGGTGAACCAAAAAGTTTGCAACAAAACATTTTTAGGTTAGACTTGTGGGTATCCCAGTCTGTCGCCAGCTTTCATGAACAAAACTAATAAGAGTCGGTAGGGAAAGACAAAAGGATTTGTTCAGGTGGATAAAGATCAGTGACAAAGACAAGCATAGTAGGAGATCATGCTGTTCTGGCATCTAATATATCTACATTTTCCACTTCGATGATAAGGTAGAAGCTGGAACATCTGATATTTTTGTTGCCACCTCAACCCCTCCATTGTACTCTAAGTTCGAACTTCAAGATAACAAAAACAAATCGACATTCCCACATTTATGAAATACAAGTTGCATTGAGTTAACAGTGATCCTAGTCCAATTGTATCTTCTTCCTTTTAATAAGTAATCCTAGTCCCAATTGTAAGCCAAATACATGAAGAAATTGGACCTAGCATTTGCGCAAAAAACTCAAGAAATATATTCTCCTTTAACAACTCCAAAATTGATGACAATGCTATGTTAATTTGTTATACCTATGCTTTTAGCTCAAGTCCTAGCTATCAACTTAGAGAATGAAATAGAGCTTAGGATTCAAGTGTTACATTCATGAATAAGCAGAAAGTTCTGATTACTGATGTTGAATGAGGTAGATGGCTTATTGCCTGACAAAATACAGAGTAAATGTTCAAAGTTGAGACCATCAGTCAAGGATGGCAAAGCTCTAAAAGTCTTCCCGATTCATCATCTCACACAACATTACTGTTCTTGTACATAAAAGAAACCATTTTTCAAATGAATAAATCTAACAGATTCAGTCAAAAGAATAATAATTTTGAAGCCAAAAAAAGAAAAGCACAGAACCTTCAGACTTAATTTTTGTTTAGCTTTTTTCACTTCAGTTTCCAGTGTCTTGCATTGCTATTCAGCATATTCTCTTTCTCAGGAACTAGCTGGATGCAACTAAATCTACAGCCAAGCAACATTTCGGCAGCAATTTTCCATGTGAAAGCATATTTACTTCATGAATATCCTACCATGTGTTCTGGCACGAGGAGGGTTGGTTTGGCTATACACACTCCCTAAATCTTCCCCTATTTAATCCCTTTCTTGTACTAGTATTCTTTCAGCAGACATCTATGTTTTACTTGGTTTCTAGTTTCTACAAGTGATTATATCATGATAATCTTCCGAAGCCACTGACTGATCAATGACCTAGAGTATATATTTTCTTTTCAGCACATAATACCTGGGTTTTTGCACTGTCTGTTTCTTCATCCACCATTTTAAAAACCTCATTGCTACACTCCTGAAAACGTGTTGCTATGTCAACAGCTGCAACACGATCGTCAAAACTCATTGGAAGATCTGCACTGCAGTAGGATTCTATGATTATTAACTGAAGAAGACAACTGTACCTCTAACACCAGGTCAAATAGGAAAAGAAGCATAAGGATCATATGCACACTCGCATTTAACAGAAACCAGAAATAAGAGTTCATGAGGTTGACACAGACTGGTTAAAGCTAGAAATATCAGGTTCCAAGTATATTTATGCCTAGGCATTGGATTATACACCAAACATAAACGCGTTGGAAAGGTTTTTGCATTGTCATTTGAAAGGCAGTTGTGTACCTTAAATTGATCGCAATACGGTCTAGTAGATGCTCACGAACCGCACCCTCTTCAGGGTTATATGTAGCAATTAGTAGTGGTTTGCATGGATGGCGAAAGCTGATTCCCTCTCTTTCTACAATATTGACTCCCTCAGTCAATACATTCAGAAGTAGGTTACTTATACCTTCATCTAATAGATTGATCTCATCAACATATAGAACTCCTCGATGAGCTTCTGCAAGGAGGCCTGGTTGAAAGACGGTGGTTCCAGATTTCACGGACTCCTCGACATCAACAGAGCCAATCAATCTATCTTCTGTGACACCAAGGGGAATCTACAATACAAATGTATGTAGGAAAATGTAAAAGACAAAAGGACCATCTCTACCTTGGAAAAGTTTCTAGTACAAAATTACCTGAACAAATGGAGATTTAACAATCTGGGTCTTGATATTACCATCAGACCCATATTCTGCTCTGGCAGCTAGCCCGTCTTCCCACCTGAAAGCTGTCAGCTATATTTACTGTTCCCCAAGCAAATAAAAGCAGAGAGTTCTAACCCTAAAAAAACTTGAAATAATCTGGGTAGCTGAAGTTTTTCCATAGGAATTGTGATGTGCCGACAAACATTAAATGAGCTCGGGTGCAAAAAATAACTACTATTGAACAGCATATTTCAAATTAAATGATGAATTAAACTTTTGTCCTTTCTTGATAAAGTGTATATGGCAATGTCATGGCTACTCAGGGATAGGCCTAGCAACAAGGGCTAAAGCAATCCTGCTCCAAAACACATAACTCACCGCCTCTTCTTCACGTAAAGCATTCCTTCAGAGACAAAAATCTTTGAGAAAGCAAAGCAGCTTGCTATATGAGTTAAAAGAATATGCAACAAAACCTCAGAGTGAACTATAAACATAAAATTTGTAATAACTAACTTTCAAGAGCCATGTTTTGAAGTTCTCTTAATAGCTCTTTTACTTCCAATGTTGTTTCAAGAGTTCTATGTCAAGGAATTTCAAGCACTATCTACAATACGTACGCTAATTAAAATTCAGTAAGCTTACTCATCCGGACAGTTCGGATCAGCATTTGCCATTGAGCCAACAACTACTTCAATTGGTGGCAGAATAGCATGCAACCCACGTGCCATTACAGTTTTTGCTGTTCCACGCTTCCCAGATATTGCAATTCCTCCTACCTCACGGTCAATGGCCCCAAGTAAAAGGGCAGTTTTAATAGCATCCTGCATAAAGTTGGTCTCAGAATAGACATGTCGATGAAAAACTAAGTATCCAACAAATTAGCATTTTATATCCCTGTCACACGTGTACAAGGGACTATCATGAATTTAAACATCAAAAGTGCATCGAATACAAAGTCAACGAATATTGCATAATGCTAAGTATAAAAGTGTACGCCTTCCACAGCCTATCATGTATACAGAGCATAAAAGCTGAACTAATTTTCGTCAAGAGCTGATGATAGCCACGATCAAATCTAACCAATATTTATCTTTCACAGTTCTTAGCATCACAGCTGTTCCATTCAACTGCTTCCTCACCTAAGAAAACCCCATTTTTCCCCTATGTTTTGCCTAGTCAAAGGAAACTGACAAACTCTATCATATCCCTCTAGCGAGTACCAAGAAATTCACTAACCAGTCAATCAACTATGCCTCAATCCCAAACTAGTTGAGCAGCTATATGAATCCTCTATATTGATTCTGCTCTACTCAAAATTTAATATTTGTTGAAATTTTAGTAGTTTTTTAACATATCTTTCGGGTAAAAAATTACTGTTCCAGTTGAACCTGTAGCCAATACACTACATTTGCTACTAACTATTTGTTTTAATAACACATTGTGGCTCTACAAACTATTCATAGAAGTAAACTTAAAGGTAAGTTTTATAGAGCGGTCATTCGACCGACTATGCTGTATTGGGCTGAGTGTTGGCCAGTCAAGAACTCCCACGTGCAGAAGATGAAGATAGCAAAGATGAGGATGTTGAGATGGAAGTGTGGGTGTACCAGGAGAGATAAGATTAAGAATGAAGCTATCCGGGACAGAGTGGGAGTATCCGTGGAGGACAAGATGCGGGAGTCGAAGCTGAGATGGTTCGGACATGTTAAGAGAAGAAGCATTGATGCTCTAGTTAGGAGGTGTGAGAGGTTGGCCATGGCGAGTTTGAGAAGAGATCGAGGTAGGCCTAAGAAATATTGGGGAGAGGTGATTAGACAGGACATGGCTCTGCTTCAGCTCACTGAGGACATGACCCTTGACAGGAGGATGTGGAGGTCGAGGATTAAGGTAGAAGGTTAGTGGGTAATTTTTAGTTGCTCACCGATAGTCTTAGTAGAACACATGTCCCTTCATATTCTTAGATTTTTATTGCATTATGTGGTTTTGTTCGCCCTAGGTATTGTATTCCCTGTTGCTATCATTTGGTACTACTTATNCTTGCCCACATTGTCGGTCCCAAGCCCCGCTAAAGGAGGAGCATTGAGGTAGGTTGGCAGCTAGTTTAAAACTTGCCAATTGATTATGAATCCTCATAATGCGGTGGGGTGACACAGTTATTTGGGACTGAGGCATAGTAGTAGTAGTAGTTATTGTTGTTGAAGTTGTTGTATGTTCTAAAAATAATCCAAGTATAACATATTTTCCTTATAAAAGGACCAACGACACACTGCATTTTAATTAATTCACAGTTAAATGTGCGANGCAGCACAGAGATTTATTTTCTGAACCCTTTCAGAACTACAAGAGGGTCATAGTGAACCCAAGCAAAATCATCTTACTAACCTCCTCATACATTTTATATGCAGAAATTTAAATGCAGCAAAAAACTTCTTTTTCCCAAAGAATCTTATCTCTACCAGAATCAACACTATGAGCCCAAGCGACAAAATAGTTCAGCAACAATAAGGGTTCTACTCTTGAAAATAAGAATATGGATATCATCCACTGAGGCACTAAATATCAAAATAACAAAAACAAAGGTCCAGCAGGAAGGAAGAAGTTAACAAGGTCAACTGCAGCTCTTTTGTTAATTAAAAAAAAAAAAATCAATTATTGTGCCTCAAGTTGCAGATAAATATTATGTTATGCTTGCAAATAGCATAACAAGAAACACCAAGAGACAGACAGAGAACCAAACAAGCATGTCTATGCGAATTTTCTGCCAAGATTTGGTGGACAGAACCAGATATGAGATCACAATTCAGACAATAATGAATTGAACATAACATATTGTACCATTATCCTGTATTCGGTGAATAAAATAATGAATAGTTGTTATTTAATTATCTAACAGTTTGAGAACAGCAAATACTTACAGCTTTTTTCAGCTCATCAACACCAACTTTTTCACGTCCATCGATGGCAGCTAAGCATTTGGCTACACGAGCAGCATAAAGTTCAGCTCGGTGCCCCTGTTATTTAAATAATAGATAATAGAATAAGATGAATTTAAGTTAGAAACAACACAAGGAAAACATTCATCAGCAGCAATACCCTATATCATCTTCTTTTCTGACTTTAAGTCAATAAAGTTTTTGTTAAATATAAGGTGGCATCTTTAGCCAGTCTTGAGATAGAGTGAATCAAGATCAGGTCGCACTTGAAAGACTTTTACATGGAAAGTCCATTAATTAGCATACTGCAGTTTTTCTTTAATATTACATTTTACGCTCTATTGTACTAGGACTTTTGAAGAACCCACTCAACTTAAGATGTCAAAAATAGAAGTCTTTCTACGTGGGACAGGTTAGTTTGATCTAAAGAAAGCTATTCCCAAGGCTTAAGCTTCAGTGCAGAGCACAATAACAGCAATTGAGGAGGATTTCCATATTAAATACCTGGCAGCCACCACGAATTGCTTCCATGACCAAGTATTTTAGTTGATCTCTACTGATTGTGACATCCTTTAAATACTCCCTCGCCAATATTATCTGCAGAAGAGCTATCAGACCATTGCTTGACTAATACAAACAGGGCAAGTTGAAGTAAGAAAATCATGTGAGCAGCAATATTAATTCATCATTTAAGCAAAACGGCAAGTACTAGAAGTTTTTAAACGCTTATAGGAATTTATGCATACATAAACTGTTCTATGCTAAAGGTGAGACAGTGCAATGAAATAATGCCCTCAAGAGAGCATGGCGTATTGAATACAGAGTATCAATTTATAGAACATTTGGAATCAATTGGGATGCTTGCATTAATAGTAGCAAGCTAGCATTGGTCTCTGTCTTCCAATATCATGTTCAAGTGCTGAGAAAAAGAAAGAGGTTCCAAGTGGTAAAACTGACAAAACTGGAGCAGAAGGGAAGTACATCAGGATAGGATAGAGAAAGAACACTTGTTTGAAGAAAGCTTTTTCATATCCTAGGAGTGGACATCTGGGTTGCTGATCTCCAGGGAGGAGGTCAAGAAGATAACAGGTGGACAATAAAGTTCGACAGAAAAGAGCTCTTTGTTATGACAGACTGGTGAACCAAAAAGTTTGCAACAAAACATTTTTAGGTTAGACTTGTGGGTATCCCAGTCTGTCGCCAGCTTTCATGAACAAAACTAATAAGAGTCGGTAGGGAAAGACAAAAGGATTTGTTCAGGTGGATAAAGATCAGTGACAAAGACAAGCATAGTAGGAGATCATGCTGTTCTGGCATCTAATATATCTACATTTTCCACTTCGATGATAAGGTAGAAGCTGGAACATCTGATATTTTTGTTGCCACCTCAACCCCTCCATTGTACTCTAAGTTCGAACTTCAAGATAACAAAAACAAATCGACATTCCCACATTTATGAAATACAAGTTGCATTGAGTTAACAGTGATCCTAGTCCAATTGTATCTTCTTCCTTTTAATAAGTAATCCTAGTCCCAATTGTAAGCCAAATACATGAAGAAATTGGACCTAGCATTTGCGCAAAAAACTCAAGAAATATATTCTCCTTTAACAACTCCAAAATTGATGACAATGCTATGTTAATTTGTTATACCTATGCTTTTAGCTCAAGTCCTAGCTATCAACTTAGAGAATGAAATAGAGCTTAGGATTCAAGTGTTACATTCATGAATAAGCAGAAAGTTCTGATTACTGATGTTGAATGAGGTAGATGGCTTATTGCCTGACAAAATACAGAGTAAATGTTCAAAGTTGAGACCATCAGTCAAGGATGGCAAAGCTCTAAAAGTCTTCCCGATTCATCATCTCACACAACATTACTGTTCTTGTACATAAAAGAAACCATTTTTCAAATGAATAAATCTAACAGATTCAGTCAAAAGAATAATAATTTTGAAGCCAAAAAAAGAAAAGCACAGAACCTTCAGACTTAATTTTTGTTTAGCTTTTTTCACTTCAGTTTCCAGTGTCTTGCATTGCTATTCAGCATATTCTCTTTCTCAGGAACTAGCTGGATGCAACTAAATCTACAGCCAAGCAACATTTCGGCAGCAATTTTCCATGTGAAAGCATATTTACTTCATGAATATCCTACCATGTGTTCTGGCACGAGGAGGGTTGGTTTGGCTATACACACTCCCTAAATCTTCCCCTATTTAATCCCTTTCTTGTACTAGTATTCTTTCAGCAGACATCTATGTTTTACTTGGTTTCTAGTTTCTACAAGTGATTATATCATGATAATCTTCCGAAGCCACTGACTGATCAATGACCTAGAGTATATATTTTCTTTTCAGCACATAATACCTGGGTTTTTGCACTGTCTGTTTCTTCATCCACCATTTTAAAAACCTCATTGCTACACTCCTGAAAACGTGTTGCTATGTCAACAGCTGCAACACGATCGTCAAAACTCATTGGAAGATCTGCACTGCAGTAGGATTCTATGATTATTAACTGAAGAAGACAACTGTACCTCTAACACCAGGTCAAATAGGAAAAGAAGCATAAGGATCATATGCACACTCGCATTTAACAGAAACCAGAAATAAGAGTTCATGAGGTTGACACAGACTGGTTAAAGCTAGAAATATCAGGTTCCAAGTATATTTATGCCTAGGCATTGGATTATACACCAAACATAAACGCGTTGGAAAGGTTTTTGCATTGTCATTTGAAAGGCAGTTGTGTACCTTAAATTGATCGCAATACGGTCTAGTAGATGCTCACGAACCGCACCCTCTTCAGGGTTATATGTAGCAATTAGTAGTGGTTTGCATGGATGGCGAAAGCTGATTCCCTCTCTTTCTACAATATTGACTCCCTCAGTCAATACATTCAGAAGTAGGTTACTTATACCTTCATCTAATAGATTGATCTCATCAACATATAGAACTCCTCGATGAGCTTCTGCAAGGAGGCCTGGTTGAAAGACGGTGGTTCCAGATTTCACGGACTCCTCGACATCAACAGAGCCAATCAATCTATCTTCTGTGACACCAAGGGGAATCTACAATACAAATGTATGTAGGAAAATGTAAAAGACAAAAGGACCATCTCTACCTTGGAAAAGTTTCTAGTACAAAATTACCTGAACAAATGGAGATTTAACAATCTGGGTCTTGATATTACCATCAGACCCATATTCTGCTCTGGCAGCTAGCCCGTCTTCCCACCTGAAAGCTGTCAGCTATATTTACTGTTCCCCAAGCAAATAAAAGCAGAGAGTTCTAACCCTAAAAAAACTTGAAATAATCTGGGTAGCTGAAGTTTTTCCATAGGAATTGTGATGTGCCGACAAACATTAAATGAGCTCGGGTGCAAAAAATAACTACTATTGAACAGCATATTTCAAATTAAATGATGAATTAAACTTTTGTCCTTTCTTGATAAAGTGTATATGGCAATGTCATGGCTACTCAGGGATAGGCCTAGCAACAAGGGCTAAAGCAATCCTGCTCCAAAACACATAACTCACCGCCTCTTCTTCACGTAAAGCATTCCTTCAGAGACAAAAATCTTTGAGAAAGCAAAGCAGCTTGCTATATGAGTTAAAAGAATATGCAACAAAACCTCAGAGTGAACTATAAACATAAAATTTGTAATAACTAACTTTCAAGAGCCATGTTTTGAAGTTCTCTTAATAGCTCTTTTACTTCCAATGTTGTTTCAAGAGTTCTATGTCAAGGAATTTCAAGCACTATCTACAATACGTACGCTAATTAAAATTCAGTAAGCTTACTCATCCGGACAGTTCGGATCAGCATTTGCCATTGAGCCAACAACTACTTCAATTGGTGGCAGAATAGCATGCAACCCACGTGCCATTACAGTTTTTGCTGTTCCACGCTTCCCAGATATTGCAATTCCTCCTACCTCACGGTCAATGGCCCCAAGTAAAAGGGCAGTTTTAATAGCATCCTGCATAAAGTTGGTCTCAGAATAGACATGTCGATGAAAAACTAAGTATCCAACAAATTAGCATTTTATATCCCTGTCACACGTGTACAAGGGACTATCATGAATTTAAACATCAAAAGTGCATCGAATACAAAGTCAACGAATATTGCATAATGCTAAGTATAAAAGTGTACGCCTTCCACAGCCTATCATGTATACAGAGCATAAAAGCTGAACTAATTTTCGTCAAGAGCTGATGATAGCCACGATCAAATCTAACCAATATTTATCTTTCACAGTTCTTAGCATCACAGCTGTTCCATTCAACTGCTTCCTCACCTAAGAAAACCCCATTTTTCCCCTATGTTTTGCCTAGTCAAAGGAAACTGACAAACTCTATCATATCCCTCTAGCGAGTACCAAGAAATTCACTAACCAGTCAATCAACTATGCCTCAATCCCAAACTAGTTGAGCAGCTATATGAATCCTCTATATTGATTCTGCTCTACTCAAAATTTAATATTTGTTGAAATTTTAGTAGTTTTTTAACATATCTTTCGGGTAAAAAATTACTGTTCCAGTTGAACCTGTAGCCAATACACTACATTTGCTACTAACTATTTGTTTTAATAACACATTGTGGCTCTACAAACTATTCATAGAAGTAAACTTAAAGGTAAGTTTTATAGAGCGGTCATTCGACCGACTATGCTGTATTGGGCTGAGTGTTGGCCAGTCAAGAACTCCCACGTGCAGAAGATGAAGATAGCAAAGATGAGGATGTTGAGATGGAAGTGTGGGTGTACCAGGAGAGATAAGATTAAGAATGAAGCTATCCGGGACAGAGTGGGAGTATCCGTGGAGGACAAGATGCGGGAGTCGAAGCTGAGATGGTTCGGACATGTTAAGAGAAGAAGCATTGATGCTCTAGTTAGGAGGTGTGAGAGGTTGGCCATGGCGAGTTTGAGAAGAGATCGAGGTAGGCCTAAGAAATATTGGGGAGAGGTGATTAGACAGGACATGGCTCTGCTTCAGCTCACTGAGGACATGACCCTTGACAGGAGGATGTGGAGGTCGAGGATTAAGGTAGAAGGTTAGTGGGTAATTTTTAGTTGCTCACCGATAGTCTTAGTAGAACACATGTCCCTTCATATTCTTAGATTTTTATTGCATTATGTGGTTTTGTTCGCCCTAGGTATTGTATTCCCTGTTGCTATCATTTGGTACTACTTATCCTTTTTCTTTTCTCTTCCTTCTTTCTTCCTTTCTTGCTTTCCTCTTCTTCTTCTTACCCTTCCTGAGCCGAGGGTCTATTGGAAACAACCTCTCTACCTGCATTAGGTAGGGGTAAGGTGTGCGTACAGACTACCCTCCCAGACCCCACCTGTTGGGAACATACTGGGTTTTTTGTTGTTGTTGTTGTAACTATTACCTCCGTTCCAATTTATGTGACCCTATTTTCTTAATAGCCAGTTGCAACCACGTTTCAATATTTGAAAACAATAAAACTCTTTAAACTTCCCATTTTAATACTTAATCAGAAGCTTTTATAGCTCATAAATGTAATGGCATATTAAGATCATAAGTTTTAAAAATAAAAACTTCATTTCTGTCTTAAACTCGGTTCTGAGTCGACTATGTCACCTAAATTTAGATGGGGAGTATCAAACAGTTAAAAATAGAAGTAATCAACACGTTGTGGCATTGCAAACTATTCATAGAAGTAATTACTTCCTCCGTCCCAATTTATGTGACATTATTTCCTTATTAGTCAGTTGCAACTTCAATATTTGGAACAGATTAACTCTTTAAACATCCCATTTTTTCCTAAATGAAAAGCTTTTATAGCTCAAAAATGCAATGACATATCTAAGAACACACGTTTCAAAAGTCTTATAGCCACACAAATATTATATAACATATTAAGATCAAAAATTTTGAAAAACTTCAATTCTGTAAACTCAATTTTGAGTCAAACTATCATGGGCGAAGCTACACTATGGTGAGAGTGGTCAATTGACCACCCTTCGTCAGAAAAATTACATTGTGTATATAGGTAAAATATTACTCCCTCCGTTTCAATTTATGTGAACCCATTTGACTAAGCATGGAGTTTAAAAAAATAGAGGAACTTTTGAATTTACAACAACAACAACCCAGTATAGTCCCACAACTGGGGTCCGGGGAGAAAAGACTTTTGAATTTATGGTGTAAAATAAGGCATATAGGTAAATTGTTTCCAAATAGGGAAAGGGGTCCTTCTTTTTGGCATGTACTAAAAAGAAAATAGGTTTACTTAAATTCAAATGAGCGAGTAGATTTTAGAGGTATATAACATATACTGAACACTCTTTGTGTGAGATTTTTTTTACTTTCTTTCAAATTTGAACACCGAAGTGAAAATGTCTGGCTTCACCACTGCAGACTATGTCACATAAATTTAGACGGGCAGTATCAAACAGTTAAAAATAGATCAAATGTATTATCATAATTTGAAAAACGAAGGAAAGGAAAAAGATACCTGTCCAATAACAGCAGCTAGAGGAAAATACTGTCTACCAAAAGAAATTTTCTCAGGTTGCTTTTCAGATTCTACTACTGCAACAGCGCCATTAGGTGAATCAATAGTTGCAGCAGCATTTATTCTGAGACGAAATTTTAACCGTTTCGGCCTTAAATATGTGGAGGATAGAATTGGACATGGTTTTAAATATGTGGAAAATGTTGAAGATTGAGAATTAGATAGCGATGTTTGTGGGATAGGTGAAGTTGAACAAAACCCCATTTTTTTATAGCATCGAAGTTTTTGATTTAGGATTTTAGATGAAGCAGAGGAAAGGAGAGTGAGTGTTGTTCTGCAGTTGAAGTTGAGTTTGCTGTTTGCTGTTAAACGTGTTATCTATTTTTCTATCTTCTTTGATTTTCTTTTTGTTTTTATATTTTTCTGTCTTATTTTCTCTGGCCGTGACGTGACTTTCATTTGAGCGCGGGTGACAGGTAAGACGATTGGACCTGTTCGGGTCGATCCGTAGCCCGTAATTGCTGAAAGCGGTTACCGGCCCTATACAAATATGGGTCAGCTATAGTTTCGCAAACTATTATTGTTTAGTGATTATTAGCTAGTTATAGCTATCATTTACTATATTACTTTCTATAGCTACGTTTTCAATTTTTTTAGAGTGTATTCAAGCTACTGTATTCATGAATACAGTAGCAAAACTCGGTGTGAAACATGAGAATCCAACTAGGCAATTATTGTATTCGATTGTATTCACGATATGTATTTATGAATATAGTAACTTAAATAGTGTAAATCGTGGTTTATTCACAGTTTTTAAACGGAAAGATAATCAATTAACACAATTGACTCATAATATAACTCAACTACCTCAATTATATCACCCAGAATCTGTATTTGACGCCGAATCTACTGAATATTTTTTCCAGCCGAAAAATACAACAAAACAGAGCAATTGCCGAGTTTCTAATCCTTCTTTTTTCTGTTGCTATCGTTCGTGGGTGTTTCTATTTTCAACCAATAAAATTCGAGATTCATACAACTATATACGGAAATCGATATAATTCAATTTTACATATGGTAAGTTTAACCGTGCTACTGCGTCATTCTGAAAAGTGAAACAATGAGAGTAACTATGTCGATTATTCGACTGAGGGGATACTGATAAAGGAGTATGTGTCGTACAGTAATTTGGTTGCTTCAATTTCGAAACAACTCAACATAGATTTATGTTTAAAGTCAATTAAAATTAAATACAAAGTAGATGGAAATTGCACGCCAATGAAAATACATAACGACATGGGTTACAGGGTGTATGTAGAGTTGAAAAAAGTGAACAGAGAATTCGGGAAATATTTTTTGTGCATAACAACAATTGACAAAGAAGTTGTAGCTGGAGGTAATTTAATTCAAGGCGGACTTGTGCAAATTGACGAAGCAAATCAAAGGTGTAATTTTGATATAGATGATACACTTGCTATTGAGTCTGTCAATTCAGGAGAACCAATTGAGGTATTCGAACTGGACACGGATTTGAGTATTTCAAAAACTAATCAAAGAGAGGTTATGACTGGACAAGTATATAAGGATAAGGCTACATTGAAACAAGTGATGGAGCATTATGCAATATCTGAAAGGTTTCAATTCCGGGTTGATAGGTCTAATGCTATCAGGTTAGAGTGTTCTTAATTACAACTTGTTAAACATCATGTTATATTCAAATGTATGGTTATGTATTTTGAATGTGAAATTATATATTGTTTCCATGGCTGGACAAGTATATAAGGATAAGGCTACATTGAAACAGGTGATGGAGCATTATGCAATATCTGAAAGGTTTCAATTTCGGGTTAATAGGTCTAACACTATCATGTTAGAGTGTTTTTAATTACAACTTGTTAAACATCATGTTATATTCAAATGTATGGTTATGTAGTCTGAATGTAAAATTATATATTGCTTCCATGGTAGAATTTTTAAAATGTATTTAGATGTATTTAGATTTGTTTGGATGTATTTACATGATTTTCAAATATTGTACCTATGATAATTATGTATTTCAAATACATGTATTCATCTGTATTTTATTGATGAATATTTATTATGGTGACCTTCACTGGTTGTTTGATGCGAGACTAAATTGCATAGTTTAACATGTGATATACCTTACATTTTATGCGCACTAA
>ML353784.1:24009-42282 GCA_005239505.1 Nicotiana paniculata | reverse complement strand
TCCTCCGGTTCATGAATGACGTCCGATCTGGAATCTGCATCTGTGTGGTATAGTACACCTTCCATGGTAACTTGATTCTCTTTCTCGTAAGTATTTTCTTTCATACCTATTTCAGCAATAATACCTTTCGCACCTATTTGGGTAGTAATTTCTTCCATGCCTGTTTGGGCGCGTTACCTACTTGGGAGATTCCCTTATCTCGTAATTCTTCAACCTTTATTTTCTTGTTGTAGTGTACCACAGAGTTTATATTTCTTGTGGTCTGCTGATCGCCTTTGATTTACTGAATCCCCCATTCAGAGGGGAATTTAATTACCTGATGAAACATGGAGGGTATTGCTTTCATGTCGTGGATCCATGGCCTTCCACGATCACGTTATAAGCCATGTCAGTATCGATCACTTGGAACCTGGTACTTTTGATCACCCCCTCAGCATAAGTGCTAAGCTCAATTTCTCTTTTTGTTATAACCGTAGAGTTATCAAACCCTGATATGGCTCGTGCCCTTGGGATTACTTGATTCCCCAGTAGCATTTCTTCCATGACTCTTAGAAAAATGATATTGACTGAACTGCCTGGATCAATCAACACTCTTTTTATGTTAGTGTCATGAATAAGTAAAGATATTACTAGAGCATCATTGTGCGGAAGCATTAATCCGTCGATAGCTTCATCATCGAAGGTTATATCGTCTTCTTCCATATTTTCACGAGCCCGTTTTCCATGTATAATTGTGAACTTTGTGGTTGTCTTGCATATCACTCCGTTTACTTCCTCACCTCTGTGTATCACGTTGACGGTTCGTTTTGAGAAGTAGTCTTGGGGGCTCCTGCCTGTTCCTCATATATACCTGTTTACCTTTATCACTAAACAATTATGTTAAATAGCCCTGTTTCACTAAATTTTCTACGACACCTTGTAAAAATCTGCAATCCGTACTTTTGTGCCCATGATCGTTGTGGAATTCACACCAGTGATCTGGTTTCCTTCTACTTGGATTTGACCGCATCGCTTTGGGCCACTTAACCTTGTCTCCCATGTTCCTCAATATTGAGACAAGTTCAGTAGTACTTACATTAAAGGTATGATCCCCAATTTGAGTATTACTTCTAGGTCATTCATCTATATCTTTTATGGATCTAGACGAGGATGAGACTACGTCTCTTCCTTGTGGACTATAGTCCGACCTACTGTTTTCGAACCTGGGGCGAATATTGCGTCCCGAGGGTCCTAAGTAAGGATTGTACCTGTTTTTACCTGATCTTTTATCTGATTTAGGATGTCTGGATCTGGAATGATCTTCATCTCTCGAATGAGCAATGATATCTTCTTCTATTCTGAGTCTAGTACTATACATGTTGTATACATCATTTCATGTTGTAGCGGGGAATTCTCTTAGACTTTCCTTAAGTCGTATCGTGGCTTTTGAGCTTTTACCGTTTAGGTTTCGTGAAAATTCCATGGCTGCCCAATTATCAGGCACCCTGGGTAACTGCATTCTTTCTCGTGAACCTGTCTAAAAACTCACGGAGTAGTTCCGTGTCTCCTTGTTTTATTTTGAATATGTAATCCATTCTCTTCTCAACTTTTTGTGCACCAGACTGTGCTTTTATAAACGAATCTGCAAGCTCATCAAAAGAGTCAATAGAATTTTCAGGGATAAGAGAATACCAGGTTAGGGCCCCTTTGGTAAGTGTTTCCCCAAATTTTTTGACAAGGACTTATTCAATCTCTTGTTTTGTTAAGTCGTTGCCTTTTACCCCAGTAGTGAAAGCAGTCATATGGTCACGTGGGTCAAATGTTCCATCATATTTGGGAACGTCAGGCATTTTAAACTTCTTGGTTATAGGCAAGGGTGCCGCACTTGGCTTCCAAGGTTGTTGAGAATACCTATCAACATCAATGCTTTTGATGATAGGTTGTACTCCAGGAATTTGTTCGATGCGATCATTCTGCTCCTTCATCTGTTTCTGCATGGTTAGCATTAAATTTTGTAATGCTGAGTTATTAGATATACTTGTTCTCATTTCGAGAGATTCATTAGGAGTATCTCCTTTTCCTGAGTTTGCCAACCCAGATTGAGGGTTTTCTATGGTGATGGTATTATTGGGGGGTGGCGTCGGCGGTGTAGGTAACGCTGCCGGTAATCCTCTCGCAGATTCTTGCAAAGCTTGGCTCACATACTCTACAATCATTTGCTTTACACGATCTTGGTCCACAGGTTGATCATTATCACCATTGTTGTCATTGGATCTTTCTGGGGATTATTCCCTTGAACCAAGTGGGGTTCCTGAAGGCGATGGAACTGGGGTTCCACTCATTTGCTGGTTGTTGTCATTGGAGTTTGACATAGTTCAGAGGATATATCTTGAAAAGCAAACAAAGATTATCAGATTCCCGGTAACGGAAACAATTTGTTTAACAAAAGAATTTGACCCTTTGACTAAAGCTATTTTTAGGATGAACTCGGGTTACTGATAATCAAGGAAACAGAGAAAAATGAATAACATACAATATTGCAGAAATATAGAAAAGAGAAATCAATTATATTCTAGAATCAGATGTCTTTACAAGCTGTATTCCCCTCCCTTATATAGGAGATTCCTATAACGTACAACTCTTGCTATGGTTTCTCATTAATGACTAATTATGAAATTAATGAGGCATTACAAAGTATAATGGTAATTGGGGTACGATACATAACGTTTGAGTAATCAATTGTGGGTCCTTGAATCTGCTCTTAACTTTGTCTAGATTCATTATGACTGTGCCTCTCCCCTGTTTTGATCAGGTTGAGTTTCCCTTGGCTGATAAGCTCGACGGTTTACTGAATCGTGCCTCTTTGTTCCGTACCTCTTCAAAGAATCACATCCAGCGGTCACGTTTTCCTGTGTCCACGTGACTGGCTGAGTTGTCAAAAGCTGGCTTATGTGTGAAACTCTTTTTTACCAATACAATAACTCTTCTGCCTGGACTGAGCTGAACGAAGTCTATCCCGAATGATCCTAACCTTATCCAAGGCATCTTGCACTAAGTTTGTACCCAACAACCGAGCCTCTCCCGGCTCAAACCACCCAACCGGCGACCGACACCGCCTACCATATAATGCCTCATAGGGAGCCATCTGGATGCTCGACTGATAGTTGTTGTTGTAGGTGAACTCAGCCAATGGAAAGAACTGATCCCAAGAACCTCCAAAGTCAATGACACAGGATCAAAGCATATCCTCCATAATCTGAATAGTGCGCTCGGTCAGAAATAATAGACACGGGCACACCATGAAGATGAACAATCTCCCTAATGTAGATCTCTGCCAATCTCTCTGAGGAATAGGAAACTGCCACAGGGAGTAAATGTGTTGACTTGGTCCGTGGGAGCCCAACAACCAAATCCATGGTGATACGCTCCCACTTCCACTCAGGAATCTCAATCTGCTGAAGCAATCCACCAGGCCTCTGAAGCTCGTACTTTACCTGCTGACAATTCAAGCACCGAGCTACATATGCCACAATATACTTCTTCATCTCCTCCACCAATAATGTTGCCGCAAATCCTGATACATCTTTGTTGCGCCCAGATGAATGGAGTACCGGGAACTATGGGCCTCCTCTAATATCAATTCACGAAGTCTATCCACATTGGGCACACAAATATGACCCTGCATTCGTGAAACCCCATCATCACCAACTATAACCTTCTTGGCACCACCGTGCCGCACCGTGTCCCTATGGACACAAAAATAAGGATCATCATACTGCCGATCTCGAATACGATCAAATAATGAAGAATGAGAAATTGTATAAGCTAAAACGCGGCAGGGCTCAGAAACATCCAATCTCATGAACCGATTGGCTAAATCCTGAACATCCAAAGCAAGCGGTCTCTCCCCGGCCGAAATATATGCAAGAGTACCCATACGGGATGACTTCCTACTCAAAGATTCGGCCACCATATTGGCCTTCCCCGGATGATATAAGATGGTGATCTCATAGTCTTTCAACAGCTCCAACCATCTCCTCTGCCTCAAATTCAACTCTTTCTGCTTGAACAAATATTGCAAACTCTTGTGATCCGTGAACACCTCACATGACACGCCATACATATAATGCCTCCAAATCTTCAGCGCGTGGACAATTGCTGCTTTGTCCAAGTCATGAAATGGATAATTCTTCTCGTGGATCTTCAACTAACGCGAAGCATATGAAATGACCTTGCCATCCTGCATCAACACGGCACCAAGTTCAACCCGAGATGCATCACAATACACAGTATATGGCCCTGAACCTGTGGGCAAAACCAACATCGTCGCTGTAGTCAAAGCTGTCTTGAGCTTTTGGAAGCTCGCCTCACACTCCTCTGACCACCAGAACTGGACACCCTTCTGAGTTAACTTGGTCATCGGGACTGCATAGATGAAAACCCCTCCACAAATCGACGGTAATAGCCTTCCAAACCCAAGAAACTCCGGATCTCTATAGCTGATGTGGGTCTTGGCCAATCCTTGACCGCTGAAATCTTCTTAGGATCCACCCGAATACCCTCCGATGATACAACATGACCCAGGAATGCAACTGAACTCAACCAAAACTCACATTTCGAAAACATGGAATATAACTGACTGTCCTTCAGAGTCTGTAGAACGACTCAAAGGTGCGGCTCGTGCTCCTCCCAGCTGCGGGAATAAATCAGAATATCATCAATGAAGACAATCACGAAGGAATCCAAATAAGGCTTGAACACTTGGTTCATCAACTCCATGAAAGCTACTGGGGCGTTTGTCAACCCAAATGACATCACTAAGAACTCATAATGCTCGTACTGAGTGTGAAAAGCTGTCTTAGGGACGTCGGATTCCCTAATCCTTAACTGATGGTAGCCAGATCTCAAATACCTTGGCACCCTGAAGCTGATCAAACAAAATCATCAATCCTCAGCAGTGGATACTTATTCTTGATGGTAACCTTGTTAAACTACCGATAATCTATGCACATCCTCATCGACCCATCCTTCTTCTTAACAAACAACACTGGTGCACCCCAAGAAGAGACACTAGGACTAATAAAGCCTTTATCAAGCAAATCCTGCGGGGCCATGCGATATGGCGGAATAGAAATGTGCTAAGTGCCCGGAGCCAAATAAATGCAAAAGTCAATATCCATGTCGGGTGGCATACCAGGTAGGTCTGCAGGAAACACCTCTCGAAACTCAAGGACAATGGGCACAGACTCCATAGAAGGAACCTCGGCACTAGAATCACGAACATAGGCCAAATAGGCCAAATAGGCCAAACACCCCTTCTCGACCATATGCCGAGCCTTCATATATGAGATAACCCCGCTAGAAGAATGAACAGGAGTCCCTCTCCACTCCAGTCGAGGCAACCCCGGCAATGCCAAGGTCACAGTCTTGGCATGACAATCCGGTATGGCATGATAAGGCGACAACCAATCCATCCCCAAAACAACATCAAAATCTACCATATCAAGGAGTAGAAGATCTACACTGGTCTTAAGACCACCAATAACCACTACACACGAATAGTAGACACGATCTACCACAATAGAATCACCTACCAGTGTAGACACATATACATGAGTACTCAGAGAATCATGAGGCATAACCAAATAAGGAGCAAAATAAGATGACACATAGCATTATGTGTACCCTGGATCAAATAAAACTGAAGCATCCCTGCTGCAAACTGAAACCATACCTGTGATAACCGCATCGGAAGCCTCAGCCTCAGGTCTGGGTGGAATAGCATAACATCGGGGCTGGGCCCCACCAATCAGAACTACATCCCTGGGACGGCCTCCTGGTGGCTGACCTATACCTCTAGTATCCTAGCCTCCAGCTCTAACTGCCTGACCTCCACCTCTAACACCTCGACCCCCACCTCTGGCTGGCTGAGCGGGTGGTGGAACACCTGGTGCAGGAACTATGGTACGAAAACCCTGGTGCTGAGAACTACTCGAGGCTCGAGGGAAAAATCTAGCAATGTGCTCCGGACCACCACAAGTATAACAAGATCTCGGTTGCTGAGACTACTAGCAAACTAACCCTGACGACCTAAGTAACCACCCTAAACACTCTAGAGCGGCGATGCACTGGTAGGAGCTGGTGGTGCACTGTAGGGAAACTGATCAGAATACTGCATGTGGGTACAACCGCCACCTAGAGCACTGCGAGAAACCTCAAGTGCTGACTGAAACGATCTAGGAGGATGTCCCCTACCAAAAGAAACCCTGCCTCCAGATGAGACACCACTGAACCGGCCAAAATGACGAGGCCTCTTGTCAGACCCCTGACCACTCCCCTGTGATAGAACCATCTCGACTCGCCTGGCCATATTGGCTGCATCCTAAAAGGAAATATCACTCCCTGCCTCTCTAGCCATCTGCAATCTGATCAGCTGAGCTAGTCCCTTAATAGACCTCCTCACCCTCTCTCGGTCGGGGGGGAGTATCATAATAGAATGACGGGCCAATCTAATGAATCTGGTGTCATACTGAACGACAGTCATAGAACCCTACTGGAGATGCTCAAACTGCCTCCGATAATCCTCTCTCTGAGTGATAGGGAGAAACTTCTCCAGAAACAAATCGGAGAACTGGGCCCATGTCAAAGGCGGTGATCCAGCTGGTCTGGCCAAACAATAATCTCTCCACCAGGTCTTGGCGTGACCCGATAGACGAAAAGTAGCAAAGTCGACCCCATTAGTCTCCATTATCCCCATGTTCCATAGGACCTCGTGACAGCTTTCCAAATAGTCCTGGGGGTCCTCTGAAGATGCACCACTATAAGTAGTGGTAAACAACTTGGTGAACAAGTCCAACCTCCACAAATCATCAACAGACATAGATGCTCCATCACCGGTCTGAACCACACTACCCAACAAAACTACCCCAACTGTCTGAGGTGCTGGAGTCTAGAACTGAGAAGCGAACTTCTCCGGAGTGCGAGTAACGGGAGTCTGGGCACCTCCCCCAGCCTGAGAGATGGCTGGTGCTGTAGGAAGTAAACCTACCCGAGCAACGCTCTCCATGAGGCCCACTAGACGGACCAGAGCATTCTGGAGTACCAAGGTGGCAATGAACCCCTCGGGAACCTGAGCTGGTCCAACCGATACTGTCTGGGAAGGAACCTCATCAGCAAACTCTACCTGAGGCTCCCCCACTGGCGTTGATGCTCTGGGCTGAGCTATGCCTCTGCCTCTTGCACGGCCTTGGCCTCGGCCTTGGCCTCGGCCTCGTCCTCGACCCCTCGTAGGAGCTACAACTGGAGACTCGGGCTACTGATCAGTGGATGAAGATGCACGTGTGTTCGCCATCTGCGAGAGAAGAGAGTAGAAATTCAATTAATTTTGAGAAATCAAATCGCAAGACAGAGAAGAATAGATGTGAAGTCATTCCTAAATTATGTAGCCGCTGGGGGATAAGCACAGACGTCTCCGTACCGACCCCTCAGACTCTACTAAGCTTGTCTGTGAATTGTGAGGCCTAAGCAACCTAGTGCTCTGATACCAACTTGTCACGACCCGAATTTCCCACCGCTAGGACCGTGATGGCGCCTAACATTGAACCCGCTAGGTAAGCGAACGTTAATGTTTATTTACCTTATTCAATTATTTTTAAAAAATAATAGGTGATGTACAAATCAGCGGAAATAAATGTGCGAGAGAAATCAAAGTCTAACAACTTAATTAAAAGCCATTACAAAAATCATAATACTAAACCAAGAATTTAGTGCCCCAACTTCACGGACTGTCTATGAATACTACATATAAAGTTCCGAACAAAATAAATACATGTCTCAAAATAAAGAAGAACAAAGTGGAAATAAAGTAGGAGGGGACGCCAAGGCTTGCAGACGCCTGCAGGACTATCTCGGAATCTCCAAAAGGGCTGAAGGCAGCCTCCTCACTCTAAGGTTCATAGAATCCAGTACCGGGATCTGCACAAAAGTACAGAGTTTCGCATCAGTACAACCGATCCCATGTACTGAGTACGTGTCGAGCCTAACCTAAGCGAAGTAGTGACGAGGCCGGGACACGATAACCAAGTAAACCTGAGTAGTTTAATCATATACAGAGAAAATAATAACAACAAGAAATAAGAAGCTAAATACAAAAAAGGGGAACATGCTGAGGGGAGGAAATATCAAATAATGGAAATAACGAAGTAGAGCAACCAAGTTGATATCAATTTAAACAACAGAAGTAACATCACAAAAACAAGTGCACGGCATCACCCTTCGTGCTTTTACTCTCATCCTCACAATAAATCTATAGAAACGGCACGACATCTCCTTTGTGCTATTAATATCATAATATGGCACGACATCACCCTTCGTGCTTTTACTCTCATCCTCACAATAAATCAATAGAAACGGCACGGCATCACCCTTCGTGATTTTACACTCATCCTCACAATAAATCAATAGAAAACGGCACGACATCACCCTTCGTGCTTTACACTCTTCCTCACCCAAACAAATCAATAACAATAATCCGGAAAGGAAATCAACAATACAAACAATAAATCCATAACATCCTGGCAAGGGAGTCAACAGTAGAATTAATATCATCCCGGCAAGGGAAAACAACTATAAACAATCTCACCTAGTTACTCAATTTCGCGTAGTAATTCTCAACTCTTGAACCAATGATCAATACCAAAGAAACACCACTAACATAGATAATTGTCAAATTAAACTCAAGTAATGCTTAATGAAAAATCACATAAATCACAATATTCGACTCACGGCATGCTTGATACCAACATATAGATACTCGTTACCAGACCTATAAGTTGCACATTATACTAACACATAGGAAATAAGACATAATACCTATTCCCTCAAGCTAGGGTTTAGCCAAACACTTACCTCGAATTCCACGACCAAACTCAAGCCTCAATTACTGCTTTCCCTTTACAATTTGCCTCCAATTTGATTGTATCTAGACATAATTACCTTAACAATATCAATAAATGCTAAATAATTCAACCCTGATGCTTAATTATGAGTTTTCTATCATTCTTCCCAAAAAGTCAAAAATCGACCCCAGGCCTGGTTGGTCAAAACACGAGGTTCGGACTAAACTTGATCAGCCATACACCCACGAGATCGAATATATAATTAGTTTCGGAATCCGACCCCAAATCAAGGCCTAAATTCCCAAATTTATAAAATCACTAATTCTTCTAAACTCCATAATTTTCTATCCTTCAAGAATAAGATTTAGGCCAAGAAATATGATGGGTGTTAATGGAAAATGAAGAAAGCGAGCTTAAGAACAGAAACCTAGAACTTGGTGGTGAAATCCCTCTTCAAAAATCGCCCCTAAGCTTCCTTGTATTTGAAAATATGAAGTTATAGCTAAAATCCCGTTTTTTTTTACTGTTTTAAGTGCTGGGCCACAATACTCAGTGCATTCGTGTGAGCACTGACGTATTCGCGAAGGGCAGCCTATAAGAGGACTTATGCTATCGCAGGACGAGCTGTCCGTTCGCGAAGGCTTAGCCCTGCCCCGCCTTCGCGTTCGCGTACAAGGGGTCGCGTTTGCATAGCTCTCTTAGGTTCCTGGATAGCCCCCCTCATATAACTATGCGTTCGCGTTTCACCTGGTGCGTTCGCGTAGAGTAATTTCCGCAATGCTCCGCGTTGCACCCAGGTCTATGCGTTCGTGTAGAGAAAATCCCAGCCCCAGCCCCAGCCCCACTTACTCTTCGCGTTCGTGTGGGTTACCATACGTTCGCATAGAACAAAATACTAGACACCAGCAAACAACATTCTCACCAGATTTTTTCTAAGACCAAAGTACTCTGACACCTAACCGAAACTTACCCGAGCCCTCGGGGCTCCAAACCAAACATGTACACAACCTTAAAAAATCCTACGGACTTACTCATGTGATCAAATCACCAAAATAACATCTTAAACAACGAATTTAGCATCAAAATTAAAGAAAATCTTAAGAACTTTCAAAGTTTCAAATTTCACAACTACGGTTCCGAATCACGTCAAATGACCTCCGTTTCTTACCAAATTTTTCAGGCATCACTCAAATACTATATTAAACCTGTACCAGGCTCTAGAACCAAAATACATGCCTGATACCATCAATTTCAAATATAATCAAATTTCCAAAAACTCTTATAATTTCAGTAAAATAATTTCTTTCAAAAATTCATTTCTCGGGCTTGGGACCTCGAAATTTAATCCCGGGCATACGTCCAAGTCCCATATTTTCTCACAGACCCTGCGGGACCATCAAATTACGGGTCCGGGTCCGGGTCCGTTTACTCAAAATGTTGACCGAAGTCAACTTAAATACAATTTTAAAGGCAAAATTAGCATTTTTCTCAGTTTTTCATATAAAAGCTTTCCGGATATTCGCCCGAATTGCGCACACAAAATAAGGTGAGATAAAAGGAAATTTTCAAGGCCTCAAAATACAATTTTGACTTATAAAATGAGAGATCACTTTTTAGGTCATGACAGTAACTTTAATCAAGACCCGTCAAATCTGAGTGCTAGTAAATACAGGAAGGAAACGAAATGTGTCTAAAGTAAACAAATGAAACATCTCTTAGATCTTCTGAAGATAATTTATGTTGCCGATTTACAGAATTCTTTTTTCCTTTAATAGTAATATGCTCATGGCCTATCCATAGTTCCATAGCCAAAAAGGTATTGGAAATGATGGCGTGTGTCAATAACAAAATATAAAGTGTAGTGCTTGTCATTCTTCGCTATATACTGGATAAATCTCTCTCTCTATATATATATACACATACCCTTTTATTCTTTATTATATCTTATGCTCGACATTATCTCAAATCATGTAAGGGTAAGGAGCAACCACGAGTAGTGTAAAGCACAAAGAGATTTGTTTAATAAATTAATAATAATCACAAGAAAGAATGAAAATTTAAAGTAAAAACATAATCAAAATCTGCTAACTTAAACAAAAAAGAGTCATTGTTCCTATTACAACACACGATTGACGAATTAATCCAAAACGTAAATAATGAATATGACCGATTATTTATATAAAGATCCCCCACTATGTTCCTAGATTTCAGCCCACCCTTTTTTTATACGAAGCCAAAATATGATATGACTTTCCTTGAATTATGATACTGAAATAACTGAACAAGACATCAAAGCATGTAAAGTATAAGAGGATTGGTGAGGACTCACTCTGGAACTTCTTTTTTGAGATATAATTTTGCCCGCGCAAATATAATTTAATTAGCTTTGGACAACGAAAGAGCTAGATAACGCGGATAAAAGTAAAACGACTTTAAGAGAAGAATTATATATTTGAAGAAATAATTTAGTATTTAAAGGATAAAAAGGTCGATCTAACGGAATTGTTTTCGTTGATTAATATTATGCTTTTTACAATAATATAAATATATATATATAGATAGATCCATCTAATGTTTAGCATCTACCGTTATAAGACTATTGGTTAACTCTAATTTTGAGTATCAATTAGAGTTCGTCATTTTTGGTAATTAAATGATAATATCATTATTGCCTAATTGTGCTATCAGTAACTCCAAAATTGCATAGATTCTGTAATCTAAATTAATATAAATAACCATTTCATTCTTGTGAAGAAGAAACACTAATAAGACCAATAGTAGGAGAAAAAAGTATTCATTGGGGTCTTTAATATCATAATTCTCAGCATGCACTTTAATATCACTACATTAATCTTCGCATCTTTATTTATCTTGTCCTTCAATGGAGTTGTTGGAGTTAGATCTAACTCTCCTTTAAATGGTTATCAAATATGGATTGCTGATGACCTCCCTAATAATACGAATTCTTTGTTCCTCCATTGTTGGTCCAAAGATGATGATCTTGGAACTCATTTTCTTATTAATGGAGATGGCTTTCATTGGCATTTTCGCGAGAATCTTTGGGCGACAACTAAATACAAATGTGAATTTGTTTGGAATATGAAGACTATAACCTTTGACGTTTTTGATCGTGGCTTGTCAGGCAAGTGCAAAGGTCGTGGTAATATATGTTATTGGTTAGTTAGGGCAAATGGCTTTTACTTTGCTAATTATCTCAACCCTTTCGAATATGACTTAAAATTTATGTATCCATGGTGACATGAGTAGGATAATATACCAATTGCTTGTTGAAATTAATGTATTTGATCTTATTTATGACTCAAGACCGTCAAGTGTTGTACTCACCATGTTACGTTTTACGTGACAATGGAGCTCAAATTAGCAAAATAAAATATTCAAATCTTTGTTCTTGAAAAATGGGAGTGCATGGTTCAAAATTTCTTTAACTTAATTAACCGAGGATCGTTCAATTTATGTAGAGATTATATAGAATGCTTTTATTGTAATACATAAATGAATAATCACTAGATTATTTAGTGTGCTTTTTTGTGAATATTAGGTTCTTCGCATTAAGAATAAAATAATATGTGACATATGAGATTTTAATTAAAATTTTACGTGTGTTTTTAAATAAATATAAATAATAGATAAAAGGGAGAAATCGAGGTTGTAGGTGTTTTATATCTTAAAAAGCTGATCCTAGTGTAAGTTTATCCAATGTTGAATCCGCATAAAATAATATTGTAATTGTGATACAAAACAATACTAGTGTTACTTAAATGAAATATCAGCTAAACATTGTATAAAATAATTCCATATTTCACATTAAAATAATTAATCCATTGTTTAGTTTATTTTGGCCCAATTCATCTCAGACAAAGTAGTAATTCGCATATCTATTAATGAAATTTTTACATTCCTATACCATATAGTAAAGTATATTACCCNTAATTACTTTTTATGTACCTAATTATCATTTATGTACATTTTAGAGGATTTAATGGTGTTAATTAGTCCCCTAATTTAACTCTACCATATATATTCTCACTCCCCCCACGTTTCTCTCTCCAAATCCCACCCCCTCACCCACGTATCAAACCACACCCCACGATTTCCTCTTCAATCACCCACTATTTCCTCCTCTGAAACCAGCGAAAATTTCTAACCCCTCCATTAATGCCTATTTGCAAGTTCTTTCTTTTAAAATCAGTCAAAATTTGTACTATTCTTCAAAGTTCATACACGCATTAACGACCAGCTTCAAAGATTTTTAATGAAGAAGAACAGAGCTTCAAAGAACAATCCTAAAAATGTTAAAGAAGAATTGGGTGTTGTTGCAAACAATTGAGAATTCTCTCTATGTCTCTCTCTATCTCTCAATCCTTAATTTCAGTAATATAAAGCAAAGGACAAGAGAGCTTCAATTCCACCATTCNGTGAAGATTAGACTGGATTTTAGCTGAATTTCAGATTGAAAGTCAAAGAAGAAGAAGAAGAAGAAGAAGAAGAAGAAGAAGAAGAAGAAGAAGAAGACGACGTGATAGTCACTATATTTACGAAATTATAGAAAAATTATAGAAAAATTGTAGAAATAATGCAAGAAAATTGTAGATAAGTTATAGATACATTGTGTAATATATGCTTAGTTGTATGAAATTTATTTTTACTATGTATATATCAGATACAAAATATACAAAAGACATATTGTATAAATTTTATACGAAATATGTATTTATGTTGTATGTTATTCTAGTTATATTTAACTTGATAGAAATAATGTGTAAAAATTGTAGATAAGTTGTAGATAAATTTTATAATATATAATTAGTTGTATGAAATTTTATTTTTACTATGTATAAATCAGATACAAAATATATAAAAGACATATTTTATAAATTTTGTATTTAAGTTGTATGTTATTGTAGCTGTATTTAACTAGGTAGAAATAATGTGTGAAAGTTGTAGATAAGTTGTATAATATATAATTAGTTGTATGAAATTTATTTTTATTGTGTATAAATCAAATACAAAATATACAAAAAGACATATTGTATAAAATTTGTATAAAAATTATATTTAAGTGGTATGATATTGTAGTTGTATATAACTGGGTAGAAATAATGTATGAAAGTTGTAGATAAGTTGTAGATAAATTGTATAATATATAATTAGTTGTATCAAATTTTCTTTTACAACTTTCATACACTATTTACCTATATAAATAACAAGCTTGTTACAAGACATTGCAATATATCTTAAAATATCTTTTAACTATTTCTTTCATATATCAATCTTTCTTTGATTCTTGTTTCTTTTATTGAACAGATAAGAGTTTAATTTCTAGAATTTTCGCATTCCTCCATCTTGGCTGGTGCCAATTCAAAGTACAATACGAAAGTAGAAACCAAATCTTAGTTAGTCTTACATAAATGTATTACCTTTTGTAGCAGCTTGAAATAGGGAAAGGTTTATGAAGTTTCAACTGAATAAGCGTGTAGAGGGGATCCCTATTTAGTTGTGTATATTCAGTATCATCAATCGAGAAAATCAAACATCTATAGCTGCAACTATGAATTATTTAGGTACATTTTGTTAGCTTTTTTGTGTATCTAGAGATACAGAAGCAAAATGTACAGACTACTTTGGCTAATTAAATTTGACGGAAATTCATGTGTTTATCATCTTTCTTTCATCGTCTTTTCCTTTCATTGAATATTTCAATTCTTGAACTGGCGATTATTTGTTCTCGAGAAATCAGTTGAATTCTTCCTTGCTACCTATTGATAGTGATTTAAAATAATTGCTTGAGCTTTTGTAGAATTTCATTCTGTTATTGACTCATTGTCAATTTATTTTTTTCATTTTCAAATATTTTGATACTGGGTAGACGCCAAAGCGTGATAGAAGGGAAGAAAAATAAGGAAAGAGAAAAGGAGAAAAAAAAAGAAGGAAATGGTGTAACTAAATCCCTTGATTGAAGGCATTAATAATGGATTGGGAGCCTTTTAAGGTGTATTGTATATATTTTGTAAAAAAAACTTGTTTATGCCGGGTAATTAACTAAACATGGACATTTAAGGTAATAAAGTTTTCAATAATGTATAGGAATGAAAAACGCCTCTATTAATCTTGTCATTTTACCGTCCAAGTTCAATTCAGCCCACTCATTTGCCACCTTTAAATCAGCTTATCCTCAAACTCAGTCTATATTTTAAAACCAAAACAGACGCCTCTCCCTCTCTACTGTAAGATGAAAATTTGAGCAAACAATTATATACCAACTTTATTATAAACCTTAAACCGCAGTCTAGTGCCACCTAACTTGAAGCACATTGACCTCACACTAGTATTCAATATTATATTCAAGATACAAACCTCTTCCAATTAAACAAGTCTTAATAATTGATAACTGCCTAATTAAAGTACATTTATCACAAGCCACGAACGAACAAAAAATATGTCCTTCTGAAGAATCCTCTTGTGATTCTTCTCTTCCTAATGAGTTATTTCTCTTTTAACTATCTAAATACGTTTTTGAATCTCAATCTTCAATTCTTAAAGATCACATATTAAGTGGTGGTTGTGGTCACTGGTCAAGCCCTTTCAGTGTGATGATATAATCACATATGAAGCATATATAATTATTTCCCATTCTTAGTGCATCTTGCAGTTCCTCTTTTTCTCTCTGCTGTGTATCAACGATGAATGACTGATGAGCCATCGAATATTCAAATTGTTCTTGGATCAAGTGGAAAAGTTATACAAATATCTTAGTGAAAAGGTATTTCTTGTGTGTTTACAATAAAGTCAGCTTCTTTCTATAAAGTCAATGTGTCTTCTTACAAGTGAATATCTTATTTCCCCAATTCTTGTCTTTTTCTATTAACATGAAACATACACAAAGAATACCCTAATAGTACATGTACCGAATATCCACTATAATATTCTCGTAGAATACCCTAATAGTACAGGTATCGAAAAATTAACATGTTATAAATCGCGTGGCACGATTTGCAATTTGTAAATAAACAGACGAGTGCGCGATATCGCGACTTGTTCAAAAAAATTCCCTAAATATTAAAAGCAGGTAGAAAAATTAAAAATACACAATAGGTTCAAAACATGTAATAAATCAGATAATTAGGCCAATTATTAATAATTGAGCGACTGTGCTAAAATCACGGAACCTGAGAATGCCTCTATGATGACCCAAAGGGTCATCTTGTATTTTAGAACTCTATTTCGCGCTCTCTAGCCTTAAAAATCTACTTTTTACCCTCCTAGATTTGCATGCGCAGTCAGGGTATGTTTCCGCAAAGTTTTTATGTGGAAAATTAAAGAAACTAATAATTTTTAGTTGACTTCGGTCGACATTTTGAGTAAACGGATCCGGACCCGTAGTTCGACGGTCCCGGTGGGTCTGTAGTAAAATATAGGACCTGGGCGTATACCCGAAATCGAATTCTGAGGTCCCTAGCTCGAGAAATAAATTTTTGATTTAAAATTGAAAGACTGAATTTATGATGGTTTTAAGAAATTGGCTAATAGTTGATCTTGTTGGTACCGGGTCCGTATTTTGGTTCCGGAGCCCGGTACAGGTCCGTTATGATATTTATACCTTATATGTGAAATTTGGTGAGAAACGGAACTGATTAGATGTGATTCGAACGTCCGGTTGAGAAAATAAAAATTTTAAAGTTTTCTTGAGAATTTCATATGTTTTTGTGCTAAATGCATAGTTCTAGGTGTTATTTTGGCGATTTGATCGCATGAGGAAGTTAGTATGATATTTTTATACTTGTTTGCATTTTTGGTTTGGATCCCCGAGGGCTCGGGTGAGTTTCGGATATGCTACAGAGTGAAAAGAACTTATAAAGAATTGCTGGTGTGCTTCAGGTTTGCAGATCTTGCATTTGCGAGGTCTGGCTCGCAAATGCGAGCCTCGCAATTGTGAAGAAGTTTCGAATTTGCGAGCATGGAGCTATGCTGGGTAGTCTCGCAATTGCGAGAAAAGGACCGCATTTGCGGAATGTGTATTTTCGCATTTCAGATATTGTGTTCGCATTTGCGATAGCTACAGAAATGCGAAGGATTCGCAAATTTCATATTTGCGATGACTTTCTCGCATTTGCAAGCTTCGCAATTGCGAAGCTCTAGTCGCAAATGCGACATCTGCAGCTGATTGGTCTTGACTTAGACGGGATTTTTCTCATTTTTCAACATTTCCAAACAAAAGAAACCCTCTAGGAAATTTTTCAAAGGTAACTTCTTCCCCAAATTATAGGTAGGTGATTCTTAACTCATTTTTTCAATCTTTTACTTCATTTTACAAGATTTCAACCTAAAATCTAATGTTTTCATGGTGGAATTGGGAATTTTTGGGTGGAAACTAAGTATTTCGAAATTTGGGGATTTAGACCTCAAATTGAGGTTGGTTACAAAATCAATTATATATCCGAGCTCGGGGGTTAATAGGTAATCAAGTTTTTGTCCGAATTTCGAATTTGGACCAAGCGGGCCCGGGTGTTGACTTTTTCAAAAAAATCTAAATTGAACCTTTAGTTATCATGGGTGATTCCTAAGGCTTATTTTGAATCATTTGGTTGGTAATTTCCTAGATATTGTTGGCTCAGAGGCTAATTTGAAAGGCAAAGCTGTGATTGAACTTTGAGCGATATTTGGAGCGAGGTAAGTGTTGTGTCTAACCTTGACTCGAGGGTATAGGAACCTTTGATGTTGTGTTATGTGATAAATCATGTGAGCGGCGTATACGTGAGGTGACGAGTACCTATGCGCCGCCAATTTTCCTGTTTTACCTGTTTTCTTCTGTTTTCCCTTATATTGTTTTCCTTCTTGCTTTACTTGTTACATATTTTAA
Source organism: Nicotiana paniculata (assembly GCA_005239505.1). NCBI lineage: Eukaryota > Viridiplantae > Streptophyta > Magnoliopsida > Solanales > Solanaceae > Nicotiana > Nicotiana paniculata. The sequence continues at coordinate 24,528 of ML353784.1, read as the reverse complement.
CTGTAATTCCGTGCATAATTGTTACCTGCTGGATATTTGTTCCCCCGTAGGATTATTGCTTCCCCCTTTATTGGTTTAAACTGTTCTTATTGGCACTTCTGTGATATCCTGGTTTGGTCTCGGTGAGTAGTAGTACACTTATTGAGTTTTATTATTTATACGGCTCTCGGTTGCTTTATTCCAAATTTCAAGTGTTGGTAAGGTCCTTGTGTGAATTTTATGAAATTTCTGTACACGATGTGTAATTTACTATGATATGGTGGGATCAGATTGCGCACCACAACAGGAAGAATAAGGGAGGATTCATTCGAGGAATAAGGGTGAATATGATTATTCGGTGGGATCGGGTTGCATGCCGCAACAGGAGGAATACGGTGGATTGATACGGAGTAATAAGTGTGAATTATTATGTTGATATTGATATATGGTGGGATCGATTTGGACGTTGCAACATATATATATATATATATATATATATATATATATATATATATATATATATATATATATATATATATT